>ML827039.1:40210-62307 GCA_009831015.1 Picea engelmannii
GGGAGGGAAAACGAATATAGGCACCCTCCTTTGTATAATTGAGATTATTATTCAGCATCAACATTGAGGAGCAGGAAGAGAGCAACTCAGAGAACTGGTGAAGAATCCCCATGTACAGATATTGAATTAATAGTGAAGCTTTGATTCAATTCCATGGCTGTGATTATTCTTTGTGTGTTGTTGATATTATGATGTTGCATATTTGCTTCTTGTTTTGCCTATTGTCTATATGCTGTATCTGTGATTGTATGGCAGGTTCGAAATCAGAGGGAATGAGAGAATGAGTTTCAATCGTTTCTCTGTCTAAGCTAGGAGATTCTTGCATAGAGTGCAGTGGAATACCTCCGCATAGAGTGCGTTGAGGAGGATGGACAATTAAATCCTCATCTTTGTTTGCTCAGAAGTCGTGCTAAGTTATTCGAACCGTGCAGGTGAAGTGCAGGTTGAGTTGAAGTCTCAGAGGCAAGCCTGGGAAGAGAAGAAAAGGAGAGTCGTGGTTAAATTCCATGGACATGTTTATTTTCTGTGTGTTGTTGGCATTGTGCCTTTGCATATTTGCTTCCTGTTACTTACTTCTTTCATATGCTGCTTATGTGATTTTATGGAAGAATTGAGTACAGAGTGGTTCTGAGTGGAAAGTTGGTGAAAATCTCAGGAGGGAGAGTTCCTTGCTAGTATTGTGGAACAGACCAGGTGAAGCCGAACGGGAGAAGTTTCAGAGCGAAGGACTCTTCAAGAGGAGGAGAATCGACGACGTGAATTTTAGGGAGAGAGTTAACCTTCAAGCGCAAGTAGAATTCACTTGCTATCGCATATCGACATATCGGGGTTGGCAAGCACCAGAGTTGCATGCACGTCGATATCGTGGTTAGCGATTTCCAGTTTCCGTGGGAGCGTCGACTTTCGGAGGAATAGGTGGCACGAAATCTCTGGACGTCGGGTCTCGGGAGTTGAAGGGCCAAGCAATTGGTCTCATAAGTCGCAAAATCGCGAGGGGACAAGGTAGCGATACTCGGGTATCGGCGACTCGGGCCTCAAAAGTCGAAGTGGAGTTACTTTGGACTCGCAGGAAGCGAAGCCGCAAGATCGCGAGATCGTGAGTCTCAACATCTCAGCGCATCGAATATCGGAAGCTGAAATCCCGAGTGGTTGGGAGTGCGAGAGGCGAAGTCCCAATCCCCCTGAAGTAGAGAAAAAGAGAGTAGAAAGGAGTGAACTGTGGGTGCAGATAATCCGATAGAGAGAGATAAGAACCGTTGAGTTCTTCGAGCCCGTGGGAAACGAAGGTCCTGGTGAAAGTGACTGTGCCGTCGAGGGAAATTACCAGTTTGCGTCAGAGTGGTATCAGAGCCGGAAGAAGAGTTCTCTTTGTTCCGGTAGCAGAGAGAAGCGGATTTCACCATGCCGCCCAGAAGGGAGAGGTAGTCACCTGATCATGAATACAGGGATGCTCGAAGAAGAGGTAGGCAATCACCCAATCCAGAGAAGGAGAGGGAATTGTCCAGGGAAAGAAGCAGTCATGGACAGAATATAGAAATGGAGAGGGAATTACGAAATCTCCGTGCTAGAATGGAAGATATGGAAGAAGCGCAGAGGCGCACAACAAATACAGGAGATTTGAGTGACTTCGAAGGCGAAGCTGATGCTATACCGTAGGGTGGAGTTGCAGCAGAAGATGCAGCCAATGAGTGATTAATCAAGGCTATCGCCAGGATGAGCGCAAAGGTGAGGATGGGCATTCCAGCTTACGAGGGAAGCCTGGATGCAGAAGAGTTGCTGGATTGGATCTGAGCACTCGACACCTACTTCGATTACGAAGATATCGAAGAGGACAAGAAGGTGAGGCTTGCTGTCACTAAATTGAAAGGACATGCAACCTTATGGTGGGATGAGCTGCAGGCAGACAGGCGTTCCAAAGGAAAACAAAAGATCAAGAGCTGGGATCGAATGATCGCCAAGATGAAGGTGAAGTTCATTCCGAGGGATTACCAGATCACTCTGTTCAGGCGCATGCAGAACCTAAGACAGAAGATGATGACAGTGAAGGAGTACACCGAGGAGTTCTATAGGCTCAACATTCGAGCTGGTCATCGGGAGAGTGATGACGAAAAGGTGGTGAGATACCTGAATGGTCTTAGGTATGACATTCAGGATGAATTGAGCATGGTCACCATCCGAACAGTTGAGGATGCATACCAGATGGCTCTGAAAGCCGAAGAGAAGCTGAGCTGCAAGCAGGGACAGCGAGGGCGAGGCAGAAGCCATCCCAGAGGCAAAGCAGTTGCCCAAGAGAGAACTCAAAAGCCTAAGGAGGATTGGAAGAGACCTCAGGGAAAAGCTGAAAGAGGTGGAACCTCACAGCAGAGGCAGCAATATGCTGAGCCGAGGAGACAACAAGATGATCAGCAAGGAGATTATGCTGATGCCAACATAATTCCTCGTACCCGAGGTAGAGGAAGAGGCAGAGGAGGAATTATCACATGTTTTACATGTGGGAAAGACGGTCACAAAGCCGTGGACTATCCAGACAGGAAAATGGACAGAGGAAAAGATCACGTCGCTGAGGCGCAGAGGCGCGACGTGGAGGATGAAGACACTGGAAGTGGGAAGTCACTGACAGTGCACAAGGCTCTCTTGAAACCTGAGAGAGAGGTGGACAACTCAGCGCAAAGATGCAGACTGTTCCGGACGACTTGCAAGACCAAGGGATGGAAATGTAAGGTCATCGTGGACAGCGGAAGCACCGATAATCTCGTTTCAACCGAGATGGTGGAAAAATTGGTGCTGGAGACGCACAGACACCCAAGTCCATACAAAGTGACATGGATGCAAAAAGGACACCAGGTATGTGTTACGAGACAATGCTTGGTTGAATTTAAAATGGGTGACTATAAGGATGAGATCCTGTGTGATGTCATTCCCATGGATGTCTGTCATGTTTTATTGGGTAGACCTTGGCAGTATGACCGACATGTTGTTCATGATGGAAGAATGAACACATATACCTTGGAGAAGGATGGAAGAACACATACATTGTTTCCGGAGAAGGATAAGAAGGTGGAGCCAGAAGTAACCAGCACAATACTTCTCATGAGTGGGAAGGAAATTCTCATAGAGCTAGAGAAGGATGAGGATACACAATTATTTGTTGTCAGGAAGCCGAGAATTGTACTGACAAGCACAAGAGTGGACGACTTGCCAGAAGAGATTCAGGGACTGCTTGGAGAGTTCGCTGATATCATCGTGGACGAACTACCTCATTCGTTGCCACCGATGAGGAGTGTGAGTCACCACATTGACCTCATACCCGGAGCAAGTTTTCCAAATAAGGCAGCGTATAGGTTGACACCCCAGGAGAACGAGGAGGTCAAGAGGCAGGTTCAGGATCTGCAGGATAAAGTACTGGTCAGAGAAAGTCTTAGTCCATGTGTTGTTCCGACAGTGCTGAGTCCGAAGAAGGATGGAGGCTAGAGGATGTGTACAGACTCTAGGGCGATAAATAAAATTACCATCAGGTACAGATTTCCACTGCCGAGAATGGATGATTTGATGGATTGCCTGAGTGGGGCGAATTATTTTTCGAAGATTGATCTCAAGAGCGGATATCATCAGATCCGGATGAGAGAGGGAGATGAGTGGAAGACAACATTCAAAACAAACGAAGGTTTGTACGAATGGATGGTCATGCCGTTTGGTTTGACAAACGCGCCAAGCACTTTTATGAGGCTGATGAATGAAGTCCTGCGGGAATTCATTGGCAAATTTGTGGTCGTATACTTGGACGACATACTGATTTTCAGCAAGACGAAGGCTGAACACGTGAGGCATTTGGCCACTGTGATGAGAAGATTACAACAGGAGAAGATGTTGATCAATTTGAAGAAGTGTTCCTTCATGCAAACAGAACTCATATATCTGGGTTTCGTTATCTCAACAAATGAATTGAAGATGGATCCTGAGAAAGTCGAGGTAATCAGGAATTGGCCATCACCGAGGAATGTTTTCGAGGTGAGGAGCTTTCATGGACTGGCTAGTTTCTACCGAAATTTCATTCGAAATTTCAGTGGAATCAGCACAACAATGATGGACACTGTGAAGAAGCGACATAAAGTTTTTCATTGGACAACCGAGGCTGAGAAGAGCTTCAATCTGTTGAAGCGGAAGATTACTGAGCAGCCAATTCTGGTGTTGCCGTATTTTCAGAATACCTTCCAAGTGAAGTGTGATGCTAGTGGATATGCTGTTGGAGGGGTCTTGAGTCAGGATGACAGACCTGTAGCATATTACAGCGAGAAGCTGGACGATGCAAAAATTAAATACTCCACGTATGATAAAGAGTTCTATGCCATCATACAGGCATTGAAAAAATGGAGGCATTATTTGATACCCAAGGAATTCGTTCTATACAGTGATAATCATGCGTTACAGTTCGTGAGTCAGCAAGAGAAGCTGAATCAGAAGCATGCAAAGTGGGTGGAATACATGCATAATTTTACATTTGTGATAAAGAACATTTCAGGGACTGCGAACAAGGTAGTTGATGCCTTGAGCAGGAAATGCTTGTTGCTGCAGGAGTTCAGAGTCAAAACCTTAGGTTTTGAAAATTTAAAAGATATGTATGCAGGTGACGCAGAATTTGGCGAGGCATATGAGGCAGCCGAGAACCCAGTTCTCAGGGATAGGAGTCCGTGGATTGACTGCCTGATCTAGGATGGATTGTTGTTCAAAGGAAATCAATTGTGCATTCCAGATTGCTCTATGAGAGAGAATTTGGTGAAGGAAAAACACAGTGGAGGCTTAGCAGGTCATTTTGGACATGACAAGACATTCGCCAAGCTGAGAGAATCTTATTATTGGCCTGGAATGCGCGCTGATGTAAAGCGATTTGTTGACAGGTGCCGAATATGTCAACACGCGAAAGGCCAAAAACAGAACACAGGGTTCTATCAGCCGTTGCCTATACCAGAGAGACCATGGCAAGCCATCAGTATGGATTTTGTGTTGGGTTTACCGAGAACTCAGCGAGGAGTTGATTCCATATTTGTGGTGGTGGATAGGTTTTCAAATATGGCACATTTCATACCATGTCATAAGACCAGCGATGCCACGCACATCGCCAACTTGTTTTTCAAAGAGATTGTCCGATTGCACGGATTGCCGAGAAGCATAGTCTCGAATCGGGATACCAAATTCATAGGTCATTTTTGGAGGACGCTATGGAAGAGGCTGGGGACTAATTTGGCTTTTAGCTCAGCGTACCATCCGCAGACAGATGGGAAGACCGAAGTGGTCAACAGAAGCCTAGGGGATCTATTGAGAAGCCTGGTGACCGAGCATCACAGTAGTTGGGATCAGATCCTACCACAGGCAGAGTTTGCGTACAACGATTGTGTGAATCGGAGTACAGGTAAGAGCCCATTTCAAATTTTGTATGGGACACAGCCGAGAGGAGTTTCTGAGCTCAGGGAGTCAGAACAGGCTGAAACTAGCAGCGCGAGAGCTGAGGAATTTGCTGAAGCAATGCAAGAACTTCACACACAGGTGAAGCAACGACTGATGAAGACAAACCAGGAGTACAAGCGCAGAGCTGACCAGAGGAAAAGACAACTTTAGTTTAAAGTTGGAGACATGGTTCTAGCTCACCTGAGGAAGGAAAGGTTCCCGAGAGGAACATATAACAAGCTCAAGATGAAGAAAATTGGACCGTGCAGAGTCCCGAGGAAATTTGGTGAGAATGCATATGAGCTTGAATTGCCAGAGGGCATTGGGATATCTTCGATTTTTAATATTTCGGACTTATACCCATACATGGCTGATAAAACAGACACTGGAACCAAGGAACCAGTGGTCCAGTGGCAGAAGCAATTACCAGTTGCACAGAAACCGCAGATGGAGTGCATACTGGATAAACGAGTTGGAATGAAGACCAGGAGGAAGCAATATTTTGAGTACCTAGTGAAATGGAAAAATCACCCAGTGGAGGATGCCAGCTGGGAAACAGAGACAATGATTCAAAAGCATGGGAAGACTGTGCAGGAGCTCATGGACAGGAGCCCATGAAATCTTTTAAGCCGAGGAGTATGATGCAGGAGCATCTATGACGTCATGAAACGAGCAGCGCGGGGATAAAGAGATACAGCTGGACAGTGCCAACACATACATTTTTGAATTACTTTGAAGATTGTTGCGCCGCCATTTAACTGAAGGCATTCAAAGCTGAGCACACTTGTATTATGTTATAGATAGGAAGGCATTTAATAGTTTTAATGCTGTTAGATAAGAATTAGCTGTAGATTAGACAATTTTACTTCCGGGAGGGAAAACGAATATAGGCACCCTCCTTTGTATAATTGAGATTATTATTCAGCATTAGCATTGAGGAGCAGGAAGAGAGAAACTCAGAGAACTGGTGAAGAATCCCCATGTACAGATATTGAATTAATAGTGAAGCTTTGATTCAATTCCATGGCTGTGATTATTCTTTGTGTGTTGTTGATATTATGCTGTTGCATATTTGCTTCTTGTTTTTCCTATTGTCTATATGCTGCATCTGTGATTGCATGGCAGGTTCAAAATCTGAGGGAATGAGAGAATGAGTTTCAATCGTTTCTCTGTCTAAGCTAGGAGATTCCTGCATAGAGTGCAGTGGAATACCTCCGCATAGAGTGCGTTGAGGAGGCTGGACAGTTAAACCCTCATCTTTGTTTGCTCAGAAGTCATGCTGAGTTATTCGAACCGTGCAGGTGAAGTGCAGGTTGAGTTGAAGTCTCAGAGGCAAGCCTGGGAAGAGAAGAACAGGAGAGCCGTGGTTAAATTCCATGGACATGTTTATTTTCTGTGTGTTGTTGGCATTGTGCCTTTGCATATTTGCTTCTTGTTACTTACTTCTTTCATATGCTGCTTATGTGATTTTATGGAAGAATTGAGTACAGAGTGGTTCTGAGTGGAAAGTTGGTGAAAATCTCAAGAGGGAGAGTTCCTTTCTAGTATTGTGGAACAGACCAGGTGAAGCCGAATGGGAGAATTTTCGGAGCGAAGGACTCTTCAAGAGGAGGAGAATCAACGACGTGAATTTCAGGGAGAGAGTTAACCTTCAAGCACAAGTAGAATTCACTTTCTATCGCATATCGACATATCGGGGTTGGCAAGCACCAGAGTTGCATGCACGTCGATATCGCGGTTAGTGATTTCCAGTTTCCGTGGGAGCGTCGACTTTCGGAGGAACAGGTGGCACGAAATCTCGGGACGTCGGGTCTCAGGAGTTGAAGGGCCAAGCAATCGGTCTCATAAGTCGCGAACTCACGAGGGGACGAGGTAGCGATACTTGGGTATCGGCGACTTGGGCCTCAGAAGTCGAAGTGGAGTTACTTTGGACTCGCGGGAAGTGAAGCCGCGAGATTGCGAGATCATGAGTCTCGGCATCTTGGCGCATCGGATATCGGAAGCTGAAATCCCGAGTGGTTGGGAGTGCAAGAGGCGAAGTCCCGATCCCCCCAAAGTAGAGAAAAAGAGAGTAGAAAGGAGTGAACTGTGGGTGCAGAGAATCCGATAGAGAGAGAGAAGAATCGTTGAGTTCTTCGGGCCCGTGGGAAACGAAGGTCCTGGTGAAAGCGACTGTGCCGTCGAGGGAAATTACCAGTTTGCGTCATCTTCCTCCTGATCTTTTCTCTGATTATCATACATGTTTGAATCATGTTACCATAAATGAAAACACACAATCAATAATGCCAACAGTCTCCCCCTTTGGCATTGAGGGAAACATATTTGTAAAACCAATGAGTTTGTACCTTTGCTTCGACTATCATTGATCTCATGTTTAAATTTGGGAATTGAATTTGTTTTACTTGTTTTTCTCTCCCTTTTCTGTCAATGAAAAAAAGGGATGTTTCCTTGATCCATTTAGGGTGACACTCCCCTTGAGGTGATGATCCCCTTGTCTATGAATCTCTCCCCCTTTGGACAAGGGATATCACTCAGAGGCAATGGTGGTGGCATGGTTTCCTATCATCTCTCCGCATGGAATCATGCTGCTGCAACCAAACATAGGAAGAAGAATAACTCCCCCTATGGGTATTTCTTCCCATATGTTCTCTACAAGATGAAAAATATGTTACCACTACAATATGCTTCCATTGAAATATGCTACCACCGCAATCTACTTCCACTTCAAATACTATTGCTCAACTAGAACATATATCAATTGCTCAAGAATGATCTTCTCTTCCTTTAACGATCCTTGGAACTTCCTATGCATAAACCATATAAAATCATGCCACACCATACATCAAGTGTATGGCAATCATACATACTATCTCATGCATCAATCATGAAGCAAAAGATATGGCAAAAATATGTGCCAAAAGTGAACCAAGCATATATCAGGGTCATCAACAAGTGCCTCAATGATCAATAATATCAACAATATATGTTCCATAGATAGCATGACATAACTTCACTGAGAGAATACATAATAAACATTGTTCCTTGGGAAATGAAGACCTACAACAAACCATGTCATATACTGCAAAACAAAGTTATATCATCAAACCATATTGCTTTCAATGATGCTAGTTATCTATACATTGATTTGTAACCCAAGAGCCTCTTCATTCTTTTCTACTTCAATACTCATAGGGTTATCAACATAAACAATCTTAAGTCTTTTCTGATTCCTCCTTCGTTTCTTTTGTTTATATATTTTGTTGAGGAGGAGTTTTAGTAGATCATTAAAATAACGTTTGAAAATTTCCAAGATCATCATCGCTCAATTCTTTTGGTTGATCTCCTACTGAAAGTTCATCATCATCATCACTGTTTTGTGCAACAAAAACTTCTTTATCCTTTTCTTGAGAATTTTCTTTTTGTATTTTCTAGTTGTTGAGTAATGGATAATTTATTTGCAGGATATTGTCAAGTTCTGCAATTGTGTCGCATTTTTATTTAGTATTTTTATTTCCTTGAGCTTCATCCACTCTATATGCATAGCTCTGATTTTCATACCTTATTAGACACTTCATCCACCATTCTCCTATTGCCAATTTTATCAATTTCAGGTGCAATGTCTTCATCATTTTTCTTTCTTTGTACTATATATTTTCTTCTCCACATCTTCTTATAATTATATTTAATGTTGTAGAAACTTGCTTTCATGGAATACTTTGGAAATCTACATTCACTAGTGTTATGACCATAATTGTTGCATTTTTGGCATTCAATATTGAATTTTTGCAAAGGAGAAAATGAGTTATAGTTTCTTTTCTCTGCATTGTACTTATTGTTCTTATATATTTGGACATTTCTATGATTGCATTGTCCATAAACCTTGCAGTGTATTTCCTTATGTCCAAAGTTATTGCAACAGTAGTGATATCCAATAAATAAATATCTATTAGGGGGATTCCTTTTGGTGATTTTATTCTTCTTGTCATCTTTTTCTTTAGTAGGGGTTGTTGATTTCTGTTTATGTGGAACCGTTTTCAATGGGATCATATTTTCCTTATTATCTTCTCTTCTTAAGGAGCCTTTTAGTGCATATGCATAAGTGATTGGCCTTTTTATTGATCCTTGTGATGTAGAAGTTGATTCTTGATTGTATACCAAACCAGTTTTGTTGTATGGCGACCTCTGACTACTGAAGATTTCATCCAATATTTTTGAACTATTTTCAAATTTTGATCCCTTCTTTTCTTTTTCAAGTTTACCTTTTAGCAGCTCAATCCCAACTCATAGATTCTCACATACTTGTTCTCTGTCATTGAGTTGTTTTAAAATAACTTATTCAATTATTTTAGCTTTTAAGAGTTGGGACTTCAAATCTCCGATGATCTGTTTTGATTCTTTGATGGTTCTTGATGTATCTATTTCTCTTGATTGATATGATTCTTCAAACTCTTGAAGTTGTGCCCTTAGTAGCTTGTTCTTCTTTTTGTACTTTCTTAGTTCCTCCAAATCACTAATCAGTTCTACTTCTAGATCTACTTCTTCAAATTCAAAGTTTTCTTCATTATCTACATGACTATTACGAGTGTTCATTCCCATAAATAGAACCTCTGAATCATCTTCACTCATGTCTGAAGAATTGATGTCTTCTTTGGAGTAGAGGTTTTTCTTTTTCTTATAAATTTTCTTCTTTTATTGGCCTTTATCCCTTTTATGGTATTTCCGGTTGTGGGATTCTTCATCATCACTATCATCCTAATTGGTATAGGGACATTTGTTAGAAAAATGTCTGATTCTACCACAGTTGAAACATTTGAAGGGTAACTTTCCTTTATATTTTCCATATCCTTACTGGAGTTTCTTTATAAAGTTGGTCTCTTCTATATCTGATATGTCTGACTGATATTCAATAGACATATACTCTTGATTCTTCTTTGATTTTGATTCTTTAAAGGCTATTTATCCTTTTGATGGTTTTTCCTTCCCTATCCTCATCTCATATGCTATAAGGATTCCATGAAGCTCATCTATTGTAAGGCTGTCAAAGTCTGGTCTATATTCAATTGTAGAAATATTGGCATAATACCTCATAGTCAATGATATTAAGATATTTTGTACAATGGGTTTGTATTTGAGTTCTTCTCCAACTGCTCTGATTGAGTTAACTACCTCATCTACCCTATGAAGATATTCAACAATTTTCTCTTCTTCTTTCATCTTCAAATTTTCAAACTAAGCTCTGTAGGTTTGTAGTTTGGCTTCCTTGACCTTGTTGTCTCCTTCATATATAACCTCCAGTTTGTACCAAATATCCTTAGCTGACATAAAATGCATTACCTTCACAAATATATGAGTTTTTAATCCTCCTAGAATGATGTTGATTGCTTTTGAGTTGTCATTGCAAATATTCTTTCCTACAATATCTATGGGTGGAGTAGTTGGTGCAGTGTAGCCATTTTCTACAGATTGCAAGACATCAAAACTAAGAGCCATCATGTAGATTTCCATTCTTGTTTTCCAGAGAGAATCATCATCTCCTTTAAACAATGGTGATTTGTTGGAAGACATTCCATCTTGTTGATCCATTTCTTTCAGGATCTACCTTCCAGTTATTATACTGTGTTGAAGGCACTGAATCTGATACCAATTGTTGGAAATACTGAGAGGGGGGGGGGTGAATCATCATTACCTTTAAAAAAAATTAGTAATTAATTTGTTATTCTATTAATCATCACAATAGATCAACAATGGACTTGTATTTAAAAATCAATTATATAAGTATACTTAATAAGAATTACAAAGTTTATAAAGAATATTCTATGATTGTGAAGGACACCAATCCTCTTTAGAGAACCAAATCTTGAAGATACAAATCCCCTTCTTCAGGGCACCAAGCCTAGGAAGCACCAACTCTCTTGTTTTAGGGAACCAACCCTGGGAAGCACCAACTCCCTTGTTATAGGGAACTGACCCTAGGAATTACCAACTCCCTTCTTTTAGGGAGCCAACCCTAGGAAGCACCAAGTCCCTTGTTTTAGGGAACCAACCCTAGGAAGCACCAACTCCCTTGTTTACAAACTTTACTTAGTAAAGGATATGAATCCTTCCTTTCTCCTCCCTTCCACACTCATTGCATAAGTATCTTCGTTTTTCCTTCTTGGACTCTACTTCTAATTTTGATCTTCTGATCTGGACTACAGAGACACTTTCTTCTCACCATATATTTATATTTATATAATATTCTGACTGGTGTGATATTTGAATAATTGTGTCCCTTTGTTTGAACCATTGCACTTCTTCATTTAAATTAACAACAATAATTTCTATTATTATTATTATTATTATTAGTTTGTTAAAGACTTCAAATCCCTTGCAAATTGCTTCAACATTTTAACCCATCAATGATTATTTTACTTGTTCTAGATTTGAATATCTGTAGACAGGCGCTTCCTTCAAACCATTTTTTTCAAATGACCGTGGGATTGTTACTATGGACTTACTATCCATTTATGCTTCCTCTATTAATATTCATACAATATTGTGAAAGGGTTAATTCGTCATCATATATATGTTGATCAAACTTTTAAGAGTCAGTCATAAGCATGGATCGACTTTGTTATTTCGATCCCACACTTTCATTGCATCCTCAGTTCTCAATAGATCTGAATCAAGTTGTTACTTCACTATCTGGTGCATTTTCCTGTACCTAGAATGGATAGGTGCTAGTTTGTGAATCTCCTTTGTTTTTCATATGAACAAACTGCTATGACCAACAACTAGATACATAAGGTGTAGGGCATGTTTTATGTTTTAGCCCACAGACACTTCATTTCACCAAGTGACCATATATCATGACTAGGTGTTAACCCAATTGGCCCTTTAGCTCATCGCCACTTTACATATGACCTTAACCTATGAATGAGGGTGAATACATATGAAGCTTTATCATGGAAATTCAATCTCATTCGTTGATTCTTTCTCTTTGATATTTGATCTGACGGTGTGGAGTTAATATCTTGTTGAATGGACAATTCTTACTTATCTAGAGACTAAAACAATTCGACGGCCATGACTTAATCTGTATTTGAAATGAATGGTTCTCATTCACTCCGGTACTTTGGCGATTTGTGACTCTGGGACTCGGGGTTAATAGAATTTTGAAGTAGGTCAATTCCTCTGGAGTGTTTACCTACCGAATAGGTCATAGAATGAGGTGACTACTTACTATCGGTTAACCTATTATGCTTACTCTATTCTTCCACTACGCTTGATTGATGGTCGAGAAATATTCCTAAGGATCTTAGATCAATGATCAATGTAATTTTGCGACTTCGACCTTCAGTGCTCCAGACATTTTTGCTGGTAGGAGAAGCTAGATATCCCCAGAGGCTGTAATCCTGGAGTGATGTGGTATGGTGACGTCACCTATGATGAAGTGGATCCTTAGTGTGTGTTCCACGTGTCACCCTGAATTGTGAATTTTACAGTCCTTATGTGCCACATCAACCTTGACACTTGTCACCATATGATTGGGCCACATTTCCTTGCTAACGTGATCCTATTGACGATGTCATATTATTGTGTCATGTGTCTTATTTTGATCTTCATATTAGATTGGAAAAATGGAGGGATTTCATGGTTATGGATTTGAACTTCATGGCTTTGGGAACTTTAACACTTTTATATCAACCTTCGATCATCATCGAAATGTCAAATAGGTTTTTCCACTGTTTTATCTTTCCTTGTATTGATCTGACGATCTCGGTTTACGCTGGGACTCTGTGCATTTGGCCCCACTTATCCTATCCTTCCACTACTTCATCCAACAATTGAGAACAGTCCCGAAATGGATCAATGGTTAGCGTTACTTCCAGACTTCAGGATTTCAAAGCTTAACCTATCCTTCCACTTTATGTTGATCAACCATCGACGAGATTTCCCAACTCTTCCTTTGATCCAACAATTGATGGGAGTTCTTGACTTTGGGGCTTCAACATTTGGGTATTCCTACATGATTCAAACTTATTTTCTCCAGTGTTTTAAGTGTCAAAGTCGACTGCTTGATCCAACAGTTGAGAGCTCACTCAAAGATCCTTCTTGATCCAATAATTGGTGTTACTTCACGAATTCACGACTTCACAATTTTGTGCCTTTGCCTTGTCTCCAATAATCGTCGAAGTGGTGAAGTTATGGAGTCACGAAACTTATGCTATCCTTCCACTTGGATTTGATCAACATATATCATCACTTGAAGTATTTTTTGCATAATTTCTCTACCCGCAGAAATTTGTTTCAGATTTACTTGAATGCACTAACTCCTCCTAAGCTTTGTATCAGTGTGCTAGTTTATGCACTATTTATACATAATCACAATACTCTATTTCTCCTGATATTTTCCCTCGACCTTAACATTGCATGCTCCTATTATCTGTGTGTATTATTTGTAGAATCTCCCTGCTATCTCTCCTGAGGTTTAGGAAAATAGGATCACTATTGATCTTATCATGATCAACGATGACCACAGATTGCTTCTACCACAAGGTGATCTTCCTCCTGATCTTTTCTCTGATTACTGTACATGTTTGACTCATTTTGTTGTCAATGAAAACACACAATAAATAATGCCAACTGGTAAGGATTGGGATCTAGAATCAAGATTGTATGGGGATATTCGTTACCATGATAATGTAGTTCCACCAGTTATTCCTGCGAAGTTTGTTCCTTTGGTTTATAGATATATTCATGCAACTCATGATGCACTCAGAAAGAACATAAAGTTAAAAGGAGTAGATGTAAAACATGTTTTGATGTACATGGATCCTAATGTTTGCATTGTTAAATTCTATAATGAAACTGACAGGTTGGGCATACATCAAGATAAGGATGAAAGCAGCAGAAGCCATACTGATGAAAATTTCCAGCAGAAAATTACATTTAATCCCCATAATAGAGGTGAGAAACCTATAAGATACTCATCCAATGGGACATCTCTCACATTTAAATATCATTCTCACTCATTGTGTTATCCCTACAGATGTCCCTGATTGGAAGGGGGAAAGCTAGGGCACATCAGTTATTGCAATGGTTTATATTTGTAAATCAAATTGAGTTTATAGATTGGTTTGTGGATCAGGTAGTGGTTAGATTGGAAAATAATTGATCATATTACACTTTTGAATCATGTTTCCACAACATCAACTTAGTCAAAGTAAATCACTCTGATTATCTAGATGAATAAAGTAAAGGCCGATGAAAGAGAAATTACAAGTTACAATCTATTAACTTGTAAAGAAGAATTTTCAAATTCCCAAATAATATTCAGAAAACAAAAATGATAATTTTAAATGCAAATCCTGAAAAGATGAATTTAACAACAAAATCCTTAACTAAAATTCAAAACAGAACATGATACACCATTTGTTTGCAAAAGTTTCAAATGCATTCAAAATAAGACAAAAGAAAGAAATACATAGAAAAAGATAGTATAACCATCATAATTTTTTTCAATTGAGTGTAAAAATGCTGCAGATTCCAACTTTACAATTTTGATCAATGTGTTCCTTGAGTGCCACAAAATATGAACCCTTTTAATTTTTCATCTAATTCCATTTTTATACAAAGAGTAGTTTTCCAAATGGATCTGAGATCCTAAAACCTAGTTACAATTTAGATCTTGATTCGATATATATGGCTACCACTAATGATTACATTTAATGTGAAAACAACATAATCCTGGATCTTAGGGAAAATATATTCTATCATAACTCTTAAGATATATTTGACCCTTACACATAGAATCTGTAGTAACTATTCCAAAACTTATACATTGAAGAATATACCTTCAAACTCATACTAAATAACTATCATCATGATGTTGAACCTGCTTGCAAAAGATATCTTCAACTTCCTAAATTTCCTCACCATTCTGTGAAAAAATAGAGCTACAAAACCACTATTTTGGAAGCACAAACCCAATAATTAAAGATGATATGTGTATTGGTAAAACATGAATCCCTTTCATCCCTGAGCAGAAGCTTTCCCTTTAGACTTTTCTTGCTGCAATTTAGTTTTAAGCACAACAATACTCCAATACAGTTTGATGTTCACTTTTCTAACTTTTTTTGACAATTCACACTTAGTTTTGTGCTTTTCTTTCAACTTTTGGACTTTTCCCTACAACTTAGCATTCCATGTCTCAAGTGTTTGATTCTCCTGTTTCAACTCTTTAATGGAGATATGAAATTCCCCAATCCTCTATTTTCCAGGTGCATCCTTTGTTTCATCCCTATGTTCATCTTGGTCCTCTTCTAATGCAAGCTTATTTAAATCAATTGAAAGTTTGGGTTTCTTAGGCCTTGTTCCATACTTATGTCCCTTTGAAGATGCTTCTTCAACAATGTCCTTTTTTCACAGGTTTAGATAAGATGATTTGTTTCTTCTTGATAGGATTCTGACAATTCTTGGATCTCTAGACTGTAAGTGAGATCTTGTTCCGTTCCATCATTTGATTGAGAAGATTCAACTTTAGCCACTAGTTGTTGTTGTTTTTCCTTATTGGCATTTCCCTTAAGGTTCTAATTTCCATCCTTTCTTTCTTGGTAATCTCAGAGATCTTTTCTGGGATGTCATCATATATGATACCGATTTTTTATTCCTTCAGAGATGGTTTGAACAGAGCCTTAGAATTCATCCTCATCTTATTCGTAGGTCGTGGTTTGGGTCTGCTAGGGTAGCTTACACATTGTTTTCCTTTTTTCCTTTTTCTCTGTCTTACCTTAGCAATTACTCAACTGGTATATCATGAATTTCAGATTCAAGCTCTTTTTTTATCCTAGGAATTTCTTGTGTCATTTGTCTAGTCCTCCTCTTGGTATACACCCTGTCAATTCCCACAAACTCTTGTTTTGATGCAGATGATTCATATTTTTTCTTAGCTGATTCTTCTTGCTGTAAAATGAGTTTTCTCTTGCTCGATTTGTTTTCTCTCATTATAGAGAATGATTCTTCTTTTACCTTTGTTGTACTCTTTGTTGTGCTCTTTGATGTGCTACCCTTTCTCATTGAAACCCTAGTTTTCTTGTCAGGAGTTGTTTTTTTATGTTTTTGAAACCTGTTCTTCAAACCCTAAGGAAGACAATAGTTTTTTCTAGGACACTTGAACTTCAATTAATGCATACATAACCAAAATTTTGATTAAACCTTGATGAAATAAGATTTCATGAGCAGTTTGAGGATGACTATGTATCCTATTTTCCATTTTTTTCAAGCTTTTTAATAGATAAAAGGGAAGATGTAACATCCCAAGGCCGAGCCCCTGTTGAATTGTAATTATGTTTATAGGATAGTGAGCCATGTGTTTATAAGCTGAAGACTTATATGTTTACTAGGCTAGATATCCTAGATGCTTAAGGCTATAAGCCTGATTTTTGTATATGTAAATGCACATATCATTAATAAAGATACACTGCTGCGTGTAGACCGACCATGAAGAAAGAGTTACGAGGGACCAAGATCCACTAGGTAGGGTGAGGGAAGGGGATAAGTGTCCAGGATTAAGGGATAAGCTAAAGGGATTACCTCTAAAGGAATAATATTATATTATTCTTTACAAAAGGCTAAGGTTGGACATAATCCATGTTGTGCTAAGTTCCTGGGGAAAAGGGAACGAGTGTTAAGTGGAGCTCATGAAACTTCAGGAAGACATGTGTCAACTTGAGCACATGTAGATTATAGCTGGGAAAGCCAACTCATTGGGGGTTTCTCCCTCCACTCTTGCATCTCTCCCCATGCTCGCGTTCCCTTGCCACTCTTGCCAATCAGGGGTCCCTCTCCATTCTCTGGAAGTCTGCCATCTTACCGATTCATCCAGGGATTCACGTGGGGAGCCATCCTCTTCATCGTTGACCTCTGCATCATTCGTGTGCCTATGAAACCAGTAAACCCATGAAGCTAACCTGTGTTTTCCTGTGAAGCACAATGCACCTGTACTTTGCCAGAGCTGTGTTGTGCCTTAACGATTTGCTATTTATGTTTCCATCACTTGAGCTATATCGAGACTTGCTATTTCCATCACCCTTACTGGATTTGACTCAGGGGTCGGACTGAAGAAGAAGGTTGTTAGGCCTATTTTTTGAAGAGGTGGGTTATTAGGCCCGTGAATTGAAGAAGAAGGTTGTCAAGCTTGTGAGAAACTCTCTCGAGGTGAGAGAGGTTGCTGGGGAAGTGATTTCTCCTGGAGGGAGCCCAACAATAGCTATAGTTCTCTGAGAATTCTTGTCCGACCTGTTGCTGAAGCCTTGAAAGGGAATTGGGGTAGCCGAAGGACTGTTGAGCAGAGAAGGGGAACACTTCCTGGGGTGGGACAAACATGTGGGGAATTAGAGGTTGTAGGATGTGTGTATAAGTTGGCTCATGGGAGGGAATCCTTCTTGGTTGACTGTGTAGCATCCCATTGTCTCAGCCTAGCTTAGGAATCCCTTTACCCGGGTGGAGTTTAGTCCCATCTCGGGGGTGACCCACTACTGAGAATGATAAGTAGTCTGGTCTATGGATGGGAGGTTCATGGAAGGTCTGTACGTAGTTGGTGATATTCTCTAAAACGATAAGTACCATTTATGTGTTTAGTTACTTGCTTTGTATTTGTACATGTTTTATATTTATGAGTTTATCCTCTATATGTAGTACATATATGATTTACTCTTATTTCCACATTTATCTATATATTAGCAGAATATAATAGTTTGTTAATTTATATATGCATGATGTTCTGCAAGAGTTTTTGTGTGCCATAGCCCGACAGGTCTATGGATGGGTAGGATACCTTTTGGGTTATTAGAAGCTCAATAGGAATATGTTTTTCGGTAGCATGACCCGACTTGAGTGGTCGGATACATCAAAATATGGTATCCGAGCATTTTCTGTAGTGATGTTGCCCGGCTTGTTGGTGGCTGGAGACGTCACAATGTGGTATCCAAGAAAAAAAACAATGATAAGGTTGTTTGGGTAGTCTTACCTGGCAGGGGTTGGAGGACAGGGACGTTACAAAATGGTATCAGAGCCATGGTTTCAACACTGATCATGTATGGTTCATGTTAGTGGAAGTTGAAGCAAAATTTTTGGAAAACAATTGTTGTCGAAATGGAAAAAATTCAAGTTCAGAGCCCATGGTTTCAACACTGAACCTAGATGGGCCGTGTATGAGTAAATGGAAGTTACATAGTGCTAGAAGGGTGCTGAGAGAAAACCTGGGTGGTAATGGAAAGATTAAGAGAAGTAGTAGAGTGGTTACCACAATGATCGTGGTTGACAACCACAAGATTGAATTTGAGCCATAGGATTTGTTCAGGAGAAGGAAGACCCTTCACCACCATCAGACCTACAAAAAGGAGCATGGTGGTTAATCATCAAAGTCCTTCAAACTTTGCCACTCGGGATGTTTGAATTTCTTTTTCGTAAAAGAGGCAAAATCTCTGGAGCTCCGAAGTTTCAGAGTCGATCTACGCTGTAGATCACTGGGAGAAGTGCTTGACAGTTGGATTTGTCCAAGGATAGATCAAATCCATTAGATCAAGCAAAGATACAATTGTTAGGTTGCATTGCATGGTAAGGGTTTGATGGCTGGGGACGTGACAAGAAATCCTGAAGCACCGAGTATGATGTGGCATGATGACATCACCTAGGGTGATGTGGACCTACCCTAAGTCTGCCATGTGTCACTACATTAATTGGTTGATAGTCGAGCTTTGGGGATCATTGTATTTTCCAGTTGGGCATTCAGGTATTTTGAAGTGTAATAAGGTAAATTATTTCGAAGTCTGAAGCTCCAAAGTGTCGGAGTAATGCAGCATGATGACATCACCTGGGGTGATGTGGACCGGTTCGATAGTTCGACATTCAGAAGAATTATTGTGTTGTAATGGGAAATCCGTTGAATCCAGAGTCCCGAGAAAATTCATTGACCATAGATCTAAACAGAGAAGGAGGAATGTGGATCCATGAGTCCTCAGGTTTTCAAAAATTTGGAGTTTAGGAGATTTGGGGTGTGCAGGTGTAAAGTTCTCCGAATCCCAAAGTTCCGAAGTCATGGAATGTTGAAGTGACGTGGAATGTCGACATCACCTAGGGCGATGTGGACCACTGTAAGCATGCCACGTGCCAATTTGATTCATGCCTTTGGTATGTTTGTTGTACCAATGAGAACCATACATGTGCCAACCATTAATTGGACCATGTGTCACCTATGAGTTTGGTATGTGTCACCATCTTATATGATGACAATTGTACTACGTGGACCCCAAAAAAGTTAAGAGGTTCAAGAATTCAACGTTCGGAAGGAATGTAGTGTGATGAAGGTGAAACTCCCAAAGCTCCAATTAGCGGAGTAAATAATCACCATTGATCGAGACAGGACACATGGCAATAGATCCCGTATTCTGGAGACTTGACACTCTAGAGGATTCAAAGCATAAGCAGTTGGGGTCGAGGACTCCCATAGGCAAGAGTTCATTTGAGCTATTGGATACTAGGAAGTCATGGACCGTCGATCCATTGTTATTCGCGAGTTTTCCAATATGGTGCTCCAGGTGATTGAAAGTTTGGAGTTGAGAGAACCTCTGAAGTTCTGGAGCCCTGAAGTCCTGAAGCTTCGGATAAGTGCCTATCAACCTAGAACTTAGTCACAACCTATGGTCACATGAGATTGAGGGCCAAAGAAAAGGGCTAGTGCCTAGAAATTGATTTCAAAACAAAGGGGGCTTAGAGAAGGAGTCTGTGGGGTCCCAAATCATACTAAACTATACCTAAAGATGTAAAGAAGGCCTGTGTACCTTACGAGAGGATCCAACATGAGTTTGAGAACAAAATTCAACCCCAGAAGAAGATCACCCGTGCAAAGATCAACTTCACAAGAAATAAATATTTTGGATAGCCATTAAGGTTAAGGTAGCTAATGCATCCATGGTGAAATAAGCTACATGAGCCATCGATCTAAGGAAAGAATAGATCATGACCGTCGAAGCATGAATTTAGCAGAAAGACACAACAACTGTCAGATCTGGGAGTTGCAGAGGGGGACCATAGGATCAACATAGGATTAAGTCCTGACCGTCATATCATCACAAGTAATATCTACGGTGGAGGTAAGTTTTGGAGATTGGGGGAAGAAATAAAATCTGTGTGGGTTTAACCTCCACAATCCTCCTATACTGTTGATTTGTAGATTCGACAAGATCAACAGTCAACATCGATTCCACTACAAGCGAGCAGTTTCTATTGCAGAACTCGGGAAAGGAGATAAATGTTGTGCTATTTGGGACTCCACAATCGTCCTTGATCGTATATCTCCATGCTGGTTCAAGCAAGATCGTCGATCCTCTATAGGAGATCAGTGCCTGAAGAATTGAGCGAGTTCATGGCCCCGATCACCTAGGTCAGAGTTATAGGTCCTTTGGGCATACAAGAAGAACTAGGTTTAACACCTCTGTATTAAAATTATGGTTATGCAGATATTCAATCCTGTTAGTGATCGAATCTGAGAGCTAAGATGATCCTTGGCACCCCGATTTCGAGGTTTACAATGCAGTTACAGCAAAATACTGCATAGAAGGGTTTTAGGACGGGAGGTCCTGCATCAACAACTTTCTGCTCAGGACTTAGAATTTAGCAAGGAAGCAGTCATGGGAAAGGCCTTTGAAAGAGGACTCCAAGTATTTAGCCTAATTAAGGATTGAGCAACTCCGATCACAGGAATTCAGAAAGAAGATTGCAGGTGACCATAAAAGAAAATTTGTGCCTATGTTACCAAAATGGTGTATTGTGGTTCTAGCTAACAAATTTTGATGTATGTCTGTTTTCGGATGTAATAATTACATTTAAAAAAAAATAAAAAATGATAGAGATGTCTACAGATCTAAGAAATAAGGACAAAGAAAACTCTTCCCTTTACATTTGAGATATTTAAGAAGTTATTGGATCAGATGTTGGGTCCAATAAGAAACATGGAAAAGCCGAGTGAAATTCTGATTTGGGGAAGACCTGTTCGATATATATATATATCAGAATGCTAGTATTTTGATAAAGAAAGACAAAATGTGTGCATGGAGAAAGTGACAACATCTCAAAAGTTCAGTCCTATAGTTTGGATATAGCAACCCCATTATTGTTATTAAAATGCGTAGTGGAAGCATGGTATGAAGGTCATCAAAGGTGACATGTTGGAAGTTGAATATGCATGTCAGAAGGAAATCGAATGGGTTATGACAAGAGAAAGTAATAATTCATCAAGAAAATCCAAGTGCTGATATGCTTAGTCATGGAAAGGATAAATCATGTACCTCAAGAAGAAAGTTGGTGTTAACTATCCAAGGTTACTCAAAGAACATGAATGAAAATATAATTGGGTCATGTAGGAGTTAGATAAGAGGGATCCAAGTAATAGTGGGATGCTGGAAATTAATATCAACATAATATGTAGTTGCAAGTCCATGAACATCCTAAGATAATGGAAGAATAAATCACGAGGTAGATATCAAGCTAATGGGAATGCAGGACAACACTCCAGGAGAGAAATCAAGAATAGTAGAGGATTTTTGATGCATTCCAAAGGTATTGAATATATTTCCACAATAGTGTGGAGATGTCAAAGCCAAGAAAGACTTCAA
>ML827040.1:5510-39141 GCA_009831015.1 Picea engelmannii
AATATTAACAGAGCCAAGTTGACTTACCAGAGTATTAAAGGCATTTATATGTTCTGTCACAGAATCTCCATCTTCCATCCTAAGATGATACAGCTTCTTTCGAAGAAACAACTTGTTTACCAGGGACTTTGATTGATACAAATGCCCCAACTTATCCCATAGTTCCTTGGTTGTAGATTCTCCTGAGACATTCAACAACACCAAATCTTCCAGGCAGAGTCGAATAGTACTCCTTGCTCTTCTGTCCAACTTCTCCCAATCTTCCTTCGACATACCAGTAGTTGGTGTACTAGTAGTTTGTGTCTAGTAGGTTGTGTACTAGTAGCCTGTGTGCTAGTAGACAATGTACCAGTAGGCTGTGTACCAGGATCCACAGTGATCCATTGTTCTTTGTCTACAAGAAGTTCCTCCATCTTGAGCTTCCATAGCTCAAAATTTTTACCGTTGAACTTCTCTATCTCTATTCTAGATGAGCTCACCATTCCTCTTTCTATACTCGAATCTCCACTGCAAAATCTCCCACTAAACCTAGGTTTATCACAGACCCAAGATAAACTTGATCTATCAAGACCGAGCCAAACCCTCAACAACAAAGGCGTCCCTTTGAAGCCAAAAACGAGCTCTGATACCACATGTAAGTTTTAAACCTACAAAGTAAAGCAATGCATATAGATTATTAAGCAAGACAGAAATTAATCAATGGCTCATACACAAAGTACACAGAGATTTTATACTGGAAACCCTCAACCGGGAAAACCTTTCTTATATTCATTATATCGAATTTCACCATTCACCATACAATATATATAATGTTTTTAGGTATTCCGTAGATACCAAAATCCTAATCCCTTAATCTAGGATTAATTTACAAAACTAGTGTGAGGGATCGTCAGGCGAAGTTGTCATATCTGACACGCCCACACACACCCATGCAAAGAATATAACACATACCCAACACTAGGGTCCGCGCGACCTCCTATTCTAGGATCATTCAAATCAGGAGCCAAATTTTCTCTTGAGCCCCTGTTGAGCCCCCCAAATTAGACATAGGTCATTTCCCCTTTCTCCCCCACACAAGAATCGAATTTGTGATGGTCCTCATACACCAGCAAAGTCCACCCTGTGACTTCAGGATAAAAACCATGGGCCAACCT
Organism: Picea engelmannii; assembly: GCA_009831015.1. Classification (NCBI taxonomy): domain Eukaryota; kingdom Viridiplantae; phylum Streptophyta; class Pinopsida; order Pinales; family Pinaceae; genus Picea; species Picea engelmannii. Next base: position 6,665 of record ML827040.1, read on the forward strand.
CTCCTTTGTATTTAAAATCAAAATCGGTCCCTGGCCCCCTTTACTTCAGAGAAAATCCCATATGACCCTGTGTTGTGACCAGGATCTAAAAAAAAGGCGATAAACTGGATGCTTCGAAGCCTTGAGCTCCGGAAGTTCTGCCTTCACCACCTTCCAAAACCTACGAACTCGTGAACAGACGAATACCCAAACACTAGCAAGGATCAATGGCTCACAACGTCCCCACCAACCTACGATGAGGATTGAATTCATAAATTCAGGCTTCTAAAATCTTGTTCGATCCAACACCTTATTCTCCTGGAGAGGCAAACCCCAGACCAGATTAGACGGTTCTAGTGTCTCCACAGATCAATGGTCAATAGTCATTTCATAGCTCCGGGATTCAGAGATTTTAACTACGCTACTCTTCCAACCTCCTAGAGTAACAGACCGTCTAATACACCCATGACAAACAATCAACAACTCACACCTCCCCGTTAGCCAATGACCACGATCCACTACGGGGCTCCGGGCTTCGGAGCTCTCCACTACACGACACCACAGATATGATGAATGTCGAAGTGGCAGAGAATCCAGAGATGCAAAGATCCAACAACCCTCAAACCTCAACAAACCAATGACCAATATCTACTATGGGACTCCGGCCTTCGGGCCTTCAGGAAATCTCGGTCCAAGGCACTTTCACCTTTATTTTTCGAGTACCAGACCTCTGGATTACTAGATATCCTACCAAATAGCTCTCTACCCATCAATGGTCGATATTAAATCTGCTTTTCGGAGCTTCGAGTGATTTGAACACTCCACACCTCAGCTTTCTCGGATAGTCGGTCTTCCGAACTACCCCAATTCACTGACACGTGGCCAAAATGATGACGGTTCAGATGCACTTGGCTTTGTAGAGCTTCAAAAGACTTGTGACCTTTAACATCCACTCCTCACTTCCTTCAAAGTGATGGATCTATAGACCACGATCTTTTGAAACGTGTCCTGTTAATTGGACGGTCCCAATTTGCTTCAGACTTCGGGGCTTTGGGAGCCTTTTCTCCTGTTAATGCCACAACTCTACTTCTTGTGAAGTGTTTCTCTCCCAAATAGTGGGATCTACCACCACGTGTGCTTATAATAAAAAACCAGGATGTGCTCCAGCCTCTTTAGCTTCAAGAGTTTCATCTCCTTTGTGCCTAAGTATGGAAAAATCTGGACTTACGAAGTCTGAAGAATCTACAAGGTTAAATCTCGTGCAACTTACCTCAATCCGACGATCGTTGTAGCTTGCGCTCAGATCCAATGGCTAGGATATGTCCTCCTCTGTGCACGCCCCTCCTTCCACCTGAACTTCGATCCAATGGTCCAGGTCTTCTTCTGTAACTGGTCCAACGACTCCTATAGCTCCACCCTCTTGCATTGCTGCGCTTTCCTTCTGATGAAGGAATTTCAAACTTTTCAAAGGCTCGACCTTGGATTTCTTTCTTTGTAGGACCAATAACTTGGTCTTTGTCTCTGCACTGTGCCTCCTGAGCTTGAAATGATTTAAAATTCAAAGGGGCTCGACCATTTGATTCTTTCTCTCCTACAAGGCTATATGTTTGGCCTCTACTTGCATTCTCGGAAAACGATACTCCTCTTGAGCTTTGAACTTGAAGCAAGTTCTTTTTTTCACACACCTTGCACTATTCCTACAGTCTGAGATTTGGACAATCTTCACCGTCTGCACTCCTTGTAGGGCTCTGCGCATGCTTGCGCTATCTCTTCAGCTTGACCAACACTAAATGAAGTGTGGCCCCTATGCACTCCTCACACCTAATCGACAGAACTTCACGTTGTCCCACCTGAGCTTATAGTTGCTCAAACTTCTAAGGGTCTCGACCCTTTTCCCTTTAACAAATTATTGTGCCCTCCTGGCACCTTACGATCGTCCTCTTGAGATTTTTCAATACTTCATATGAGGTATTGGTGCACACTTGTGCTTCCCTTATATTATAGGACTTAGAATTTTTTATGGTGCACTCTATGCAGACTTGCACTCGACTCTCCTCTGGGTCTTAACTTCTCACATAACTCAAAATAGAGTCCTTGCACCTGCTCAATGCACTCCTTGTAGAGCCTCCCTTAGAGTGTTCAACAACTCTGGTGTGTCTTCTTCAAAGTTTTCAACAACTATGATGTGCACTCCTTGCACAATCCTCCCTTTTGAGTTTTAATCTTGTTCTGGTGTGCCCACCTGACACGCTCTTCCTCATCTCAAGACAGAGTTCGAAATGCACTCCTTGCACCGACTTCACCGAGTATTTCAATTACTTTGGTGTGCACTCCTTGCACAATCCTAAGAGCCCAGAAAACAAATAAAATTTCAAATAGATAGAGAAATCTATCTAATGCCTGCAAAGGGAAACATACATGCATATAAAAAAATTCATAGAAAAACACAGTACACACATTCAAAAGCAAACATTCATATAAAACACATAGAAACCTCATAAACATGAAAAACTGCTCTTTGTATTAATCTGAATGGTCATGTACAAATGTTTACAAAGATGGACTGCAACAGAGTCTTCAACTCTTTCTCCTCTCCTCTCTCCAGATCTTTAATTCTCTCTCCCCAACTAACTAACTAACTAATGAATTTTGATACGAGAGATTTTTACAAAAGAGGGGTTCCTCGAGCCTTCCTCCACCTACCTCATTAATTTATGATGAATTGACATCTCATTCAAATCATACCTAAATCTACCTACTGTCAGCCATTAAACGAGACTCTAAACTTGGCCTATTTAAACACATGGGCTCAACTTTCCTTGAGCTTTACAACATTTAATTTCATTAAACTGCATTAAATTTTTAAAATCTAAGTTCAAAATGAGAGGGTTGGTGCCTCTCTCATTGGGATCTGCTCCCTCCTAAGTCCATTGATGTGATAGCTTTCTAACGCGCTGATGAGGTCAAGCGATGATCCTGCATCATACTCCCACAGAAACAATCATGAGCTCTTGCTCATGGGTCATTTGATGTTGCTGTTGAAATACTCCAAGGTCCCAAACTTGAATTTGGAGTTGTTCACCTGCACCTCTACCATGTTGATCCTGCTTCTGTTGTCCTGCTGCTATGGTAGGCTCTTCCCTGTTCCACCTCTCTCTACTGTTGGTGACCTTCTTTGTTGCTTCCAACATCAATCTCCTTATATCCTCTATTACTCTACCCAACTGGTCTACTGGTTGTCTCCTTCTTTGCAGTCTTGTTTGCTGTTGCAACTCCTCTTCATCACACATATTAATGGGAAGATATTCTTGATATCCCACGTTGTTTTCACCTCTTGTGTCATTAGTTGGACACTCCACTATAGAATTCAATTCTTCAACAATGTTGTTGAGTTGCTGCTCAGTTATCTCTGCTGACAGATTAACTGCTTCTAGTTCTTCTTCCACTCTCCTGTCATCTTTTTCTGTTGGTACAAGTCCACCATTTTCCATCTACTCCTCAAGATGGAATTTTATCCACTCTGCATGACTGTCTCCTGGCAGTTCTCTTCTGTCCCTATATTGCTCAACCAATCCTCCAACAACTTCAGTTCTATCTCCCACTGAGTGAGCATTTCATCTGAATGCTCCTCTTCCTCTATCTCTTAGGTAGATGTCAATTTATGCTCAATATTCTCCTCCTCCACGACACTCTCAGCTGGTTGTCCCCCTTCTGCTGCACCTACAACACACAAATTGTTGATTTTAAAAATATTTGGCCCCATGGCCTCTTTCTCAGATGCCTGCTGCATCACCTCCTCATGTGCAATACTCACATTGGCCTTTGTTGGGCTGCTTGGAAAGAATATCCCAATTCTCCCAATCATCATAATACATTTCTGATCCTCCTCCATCAACACTCATTGCTAATCCAAACTCTCCTATGAGTTCATGTGACTTTCATACAATAACATTTCCATCTCTTTCAACACTCATTGCTGATATGAACTCCTCTCTGAGTTCCTGATATTTTCAGACAATCTTGTCTCCTTCTTGCCCACCTGGAAATCATAATTTTCTATTCTTCCCTCCTAGTAGTCTATGAGATCTTCCATCGATATCTTCTCATTTCCCACTTGGAAATTTGAGGTTCCATCTCTGCCCTCCCGGAAGTCTATGAGATCTCTGCTAGATTTCTCTTCCTCCTCACCACCGAGGCTCTCTCTACTTTATGGTTCGCAAGCGAAAATTGTCTTCTCTATGTCACTGAGGTCTTCAAATCACCTCAACCATATTCTCAACGCCTGGCAGTGCCTCTTGGAAACTAACTGCTGGACAAGCCACTTCGCTTTCTTCTTCAAGGGCCATTTGTATCTCCAACTTCTGTGTGCTTCTTGTTGCATATTTAACATCAACCTGTTGAGCTCTTCTCAAATCTCCTTGAGCTCTTTGTCCATATTCTCTTTTCTCACCTGCTAGCAGTATTCTCTTTGACCTTGCTTCTAGCCTTCAATATCCATCTCCTTCTTTGCCTGAATAACGCAAATGGTTCTTTTCTTCATCCCATCTAGTTGTCTTCTTAGCCTGCAACTGAGAGAACCACTGGCTTTCTACTGCAACTCTCCTAGTTGTCTACCGACTTCTGCACACTTGCAAATAATCTTCATAGAGCATCAACACTCTAGCTTCTGCTCCTTTTCCTACTGTCTACACACAAAGATCCACTCTGATACCACTTGATGGTATCAGACTAAAACTTTCCTCCTTCCTGCTACCTGTAAAAAATATCAGTAGCTCTGATACCACTTGATGCAAAACCCCACCCTCTCCCAGCATTCGCGCAACCTCCTGGTCTAAGATCATTCAAATCGGGAGCCGAATTAGCTCTCGGGCCCTTGCTGGGCCCCCAAAATCAGACACGGGTCCTTTCCCCTTTCTCCCCTGTGAAAGAATCAAATTTGTGAGGGTCCTCATATACCAGCAAAGTCCACCCCATGATTTTGGGCTAAAAATCGTGGGCCAGCCTCTCCTTTGTATTTAAAATAAAAATCGGCCCCTAGCCCCCTTTACTTCAGAGAAAATCCCATATGACCCTGTGCTGTGACTAGGCACTAACCAAAGGGCGCTAAATCGGACGCTCCGGAGCCTCGGGCTCCGAAAGTTCTGCCTTCACCACCTTCCAAAACCTCTGAAATTGTGAATAGGAGAATACTTGAACGTTGGCAAGGATCAACGACTCATAGTTTCCCCACCAACCTACGATGAGGATTGACTTCGTAAATTCAGGCTTCGACAATCTCGTCTGCTCCAATACCTTATTCTCCCAGAGCCGCGAACCCCAGACTAGATTTGACGGTTCTAGTGTCTCCATAGATCAACGGTCAATTCCATTTCACAGCTTTGGTGTTAAGAGATTTTAACTGTACTACTCTACCAACCTCTCAGAGTAACGAATCGCCAAATACACCCATGGAAAGAAATCAACTACTCACACCTCCCCGTCAGCCAACAACCACGATCCACTCTGAGGCTTCGCTCTTCAGAGCTCTCCACTACACGACACCACCGATCTATCAAATGCCAAAGTGGCAGAATATCTGGAGACACACATATTCAACCACCCTCAAACCTCAATAAACCAACGACCGAGATCTACTATGGGAATCTCGCCTTTGGGCCTTCTTGAACTCTTAGTCCAGGGCACTTTCACCTTGATTTTTCTGGAGTACTAGACCTCCATATGAATAGATCTCCTGCCACGTATCTCTCTACCCATCAACGGTCGATATTAAATATTTTGTTCGGAGCTTCGGGTGGTTTGAACACTCCACATCTCAAATCTCCCAGAAAACTGGTCTTCTGTACTACCCCAATCCATTGACACGTGGCCAAAGTGCCGATGGTCCAGATGCACTTCCCTCTTCGAAGCTTCGGAATACTTGTGACCTTTAGCATCCATTCCTCACTTCCTCTGAAGCGATGGACCTCCAGACCACGATCTGTTGACACGTGTCATCTCAATTAGACGGTCCTAATTCTCTTTGGACTTCGGGGCTTCGTGAGCCTTTTCTCTTGTTAATTCCATGACTCTACTTCCTACGAAGTGTTTCTCTCTCAAATAGTGGGATCTGCCACCACACATTCTTATAATCAATGACCAGGATGTGCTCCATCCTCTGGAGTTTTAGGAGTTTCATCTCCTTTGGGCCTAAGTATTGAAAACATCCCGACTTACAAAGTTCGGAGGACCTACAGGGTTAAACTCCATGCAACTTCCCTTGATCCGACATTCATTGTAGCTTGCGCTCAAATCCAATGGCTAGGATCTGTCCTCCTCCATGCGTGCTCCTACTTCCACTTGGGCTTTGATCCAATGGTCCAAGTCTTCTCCCGCAATTGGTCCAACGACTCCTCTATCTCCACCCTCCTCTGATGCTGCACTTTCCTTCTGATGAAGGATTTTCAAACTTTTCAAAGGCTCAGCCTTTGGTTTTTTTCTCTGCAGGACCAATAACTTGGTCTGTGTCTCTACATCGTGCCTCCTGAGCTTGAAATGATTTAAAATTCAAAGGGGCTTGACCCTTTGAGTCTTTCTCTCCCACAGGGTTGTATGTTTGGCCTCTACTTGCGTTCTTGGAAAATGATACTCCTCCTGAGCTTTGATCTTGAAGCAAGTTATATTTTTTGCACACCTTGTGCTATTCCTACAGTCTGAGACTTTCATTGTCTTCACCTTCTACACTCCTTGCAGGTCTTTGTGCATGCTTGCACTATCTCTTCACCTTGACCAACACTTAGTGAAGTGTGTCCTATGTGCACTCCCTACACTTGATCGACAGAAATTCACGTTGTCCCACTTGAGCTTATAATTGCTCGAAATTCTAAGGGTCTCATCCCTTTTCCTTTTAAAAACTTCTTGTTCCCTCCTGGCACCTTACGCTCGTCCTCTTGAGATTTTTCAATACTTCATATGAGGTATTGGTGCACACTTGCACTTCCCTTACATTATAGGACTTAGAATTTTTTATGGCCCAATCTGTGCACTATCTGTGCAGACTTGCAATCGACTCTCCTCTGGGTCTTAACTTCTCACATAACTCAAAATAGAGTGCTTGCGCCTGCTCAATGCACTCCTTGCAGAGCCTCCCTCAGAGTGTTCAAAAATTTGGTGTGTCTTCTTCAGAGTGTTCAAGAGCTCTGATGTGCACTCCTTGCACAATCCTCCCTTCTGAGTTTTAATCTTGTTCTGGTGTGCCCACATGGCACACTCTTCCTAAACTCAAGATAGAGTTTGAAACACACTCCTTGCACTGGCTTCACAGAGTATTTCAATTACTTTGGTGTGCACTCCTTGCACAAGCCTAAGAGCCTAGAACACCCATAAAATTTCAAATAAATAGAGAATTCTATCTAATTCCTGCAAAGGGAAACACACACACATCTAACAACATTCATAGAAAAATACAGTAAACACATTCAAAAGAAAACATTCATATAAAACACATAGAAACCTCATGACCAAGAAAAACTGCTCTTTGTATTAATTTGAATGGTTCTATACAAACTTTTACAAAGATGGACTGCAACAGAGTCTTCATCTCTTTCTCCTCTCCTCTCTTGAGCTCTCTGATGCTCTTTCCCCAACTAACTAACTAACTAATGAATTTCAATGCAAGAGATTTTTACAAAAGATGGGCTCCTCGAGCCTTCCTCCACCTACCTCATTAATTTACAATGAATGGATATCCCATCCGAATCAAACCTAAATCTACCTATTGTTAGCCATTAAAGGCGACTCTACACTTGTCCTATTTAAACACATGGACTCGGCTTTCCCTGAGCCTTACAACATTTAATTTCATTAAATTGCATTAAAAATTTTAAATTTGGGTTTAAAATGAGAGGGTTGATGCCTCTCTCGTTGGGATCCACTCCCTCCTAAGTGCACTGATTCGCTGGATTTTTGACACATTGATGAGGTGGAGCGATGCTCCTGCATCAAGAAATCTTTGGCAGGAAATACTGATCACCCGAGGGACTATATAGCAGAGAAGGGGATGCCTAAGCCTTATCCTGAAAGGCGAGTGATCACAAGGTAGGGGAGACTTTGATAACTCATGAGTAAGACTCGGTGGAGTCTCTACATTTTTTTTCATTTGTTGACTAAGATTGTGCAAACAATGGGTATGTCAAGGAAAACAATGAGCAAAGTTAATGAGACAACCATAGGGATGCAGATCCATGAACTACACTGATAAGTATTGTGTTGATGTGTAAATATTTCCTCTTGAGTTTGAACAACAATAAAAGTTTTTTCATGAAATTGGACTTAATATGCTTGTTGTTTGAAATTATTGTAGGCATATACTAGATGCCAAGAGTTTGGAAAGGACCAGATCAAGAAGAAGAGAACTTTGTTGAAGTAGATGAAAGTTAATGGAATTGCAGGTGTTGCTGAAAAGAACACAGAGGACAATGTTCCTTTATGGGGGAGGGGATTGTAACACCCTTATTTCCTCCAGCTTGTAATTAATCCTAATTAGTTATTTCCATGCAATGGAATGTAAATATTGTAAATATATTATTTTTTAATTGTAACTTCCAACAACTGGCTGTGGAGGTGAAGCCTCAAAGTACTAGCCATGATACTACCAAGGGAAAGAATGGGAAATATAGAAAGGGGGTTCATTAAGTCAAGATCGCCCAAAATTCATGCTGAGATATTTTGGAATATTCAAACTTATCCTTAGCCCTGATGACAAGGCAAGTTGGTTAATGAGGGAGGATTAGAAATGAAATCTTAACTGTTGATCGGAGGGGAAAATAAGGATCTATGTTGTCCATCGGAGGGGACCTGTCGGAGGGGTTCAAACTACCAGAATGAGTGTACTCCAAATGAAGTACTTTGAGGATTGATTTGGACCATTGATTGGTGAGTGGTGAGGTGCGACGAAATTCATCGATCTGTCGTAGTTTCCAGAGGATGTGATGACATCCTAAATGGCGTGGTATGCCAATAATGAAGCTAGAGTTCTCTTAGGAGGACATGTGTCATTTGTTGGTTGACTGATGACGGTCTGGAGAGGAAATATGAGGATAACAATTGATCTCATCGAGGATGTGACAAGGAGATTTGGACCTTAGGAACCATATGCATCGTCGTTGGAGTTTGAAATGTTAGTAAGGTCATGTTTGAATGAGGAGTGTTGAAGACAACAGGGTGATCATTGACAATGATAGAAGTCTGGGCTAAGGACATCTGTTGGTCAATGGATAGCTGAGAACAAACCTTACTCGTTGATCCCTCATAAGACCCATATCGTATGATAAGGGACATTTTTTAACCCCCATGGGAGTTGGCAACGTCGATGCAGTTGGAACCCTTGGATGATAAGTCTGAAGACCGTCAGATATGAAGTGGATCCAATAGAGGGTCATCCTTAGAGATTTTGTGTTGGAGTGTGAGGCTCCATGAGGGTAAAATCCCGACGATGATAAGGACTCAGAGACTGAATGACATTCATTGATCTGTGGAGAAAAGGGGTGAAACCGTCACCATAGATCTTGGGGTTTACATCCGTGCATTGTGAAAACCTTGGTAATTTGGGCATTAACCTCACCAAGTAATATCTCCAATGTGATTTGGGCCATAGATATCGAGAATCAACAACCATTGGATTTGGGAAGGTACCCTTTGGAGTATTGTTGTCAGAGTTTCACGAGTGGGAGTGATCTGTGAGATAAGAAGTCCTGACGATGAGAAGGTGGGCCAAAGGATCGGTCCCGTGAATCTAACATGTCACTGCCATGTTGGATGGCATGAGTAATAAGAAACCATGCGGATGCCATGTGGTAATGAGGTGGTTGTTGGCCAATGAGGGCCAGGAACTTTGAGAAGCCATAGCTTTCAATCTAGAGTTCAATTTTGAGAAACATTACAGTTGTTGGAAATCTCTTGACGAGCGGAAGACAATGGTACCCTCACGAATATGTTTCGATATGGTTTAAGAACGATGAATTTTAATGCCCCATTCCTTATAAGGATACTTAAGGGGTTGGGTGTGTTATAAAAATATAGTTCTTATTTAAATGCAATGATTAGGAACTTACTAAGACCAAATAATGAAATTCAATACCGCACCAAGTTGATATCCTTAAAAGATATCAATACTCTTACATTGATGAACACATGATAAATAGAGAAATTAGGATCCAAATACATAAGGAAAATTCACAATATGTTTCTAGTGATTTGTTTACATACTCACGGTTTCATTCAAAAAGCGTTGATTGCTAGCATATTTAGATACATGCACAACTCTCTCAAATTCTTGAATGTGCTTCTCCTAACAATTTCGCTCAATAAGTTTTAGTTGATAGGATATCCATATGGAGACATAAGCCCCATAAATCTTATAATATGCTTAATGATACGTTAGAATTCTAGCGTCTCAAGTAACATCCTACACTAAGTTGTCTATGGAACAAGAGCTTTGATTCCATTTTGTTTTAATGACTTATTTTCACTTTATCTACAACCTTTATTCTTTGTAATAGGTTAATTTCATGGCCAAAGTTTTCACTGCTACCATGCTAATAATTTCTTGGAAATCTTTCATTGTTTCAAAATATCTACCAACCAGAGTTTTAAATTCCCTCCTTAAAATCCTTTCTGAAACACAACAAAATAGAGCACTCAAGTTAGTCCATCGTCTAGGAACTTAGTAAAACCAAAAAATCAATTTTATTATCAAATGAACTTGATATTCTTCCCCCCCATACTACGTCTTTCTCTTTCAATTATTTTCTTTGTATAGTAAAAAATGCAAGTGTCAACAGAGGACATCATTTAACTACAATGTAAAACCTTTAATATTCAATGGATGATAGGCATAGTTAAATATTTTAGTAATGCCACTTCGTTTGACTCTTTAGTAATGCCACTTCGTTTGACTCTATACACTTGATTTATAATTTGCAACAACATTTACAATTAAATTTAGTATCAAATGAACATGATATTCTTTCCCCCACCATCCGTGTCTCTTTCAATTCTTTGCTTTGCATAGTCAGAAAATGCAAGTGTCAACATAAGACATATTTAACTACAATGTAAAATCTTTAATGCATGATAGGCATAGTTTAATATTTTAGTATTGCCACTTTGTTTCACTCTATGCACTTGATTTCCAATATGCAACAATGTTTTTTGCAATGAAAGCTTCCGTTGCAAACTTGGCAAGACCAAACAATAAAATTTTCTATTAGAGAAAGTTGATGGTCTTGATGAGACATAAAGAAAAACATTATAGACACAACAACTAGAATACAAATGCATAAGAAATATTTATACAAATGCATAAGAAAGATTTTCATTATGGCTCTAACCAATTTTCTATTTTTAAACAATTACACTTTGTAGCTACTTTGTTGCTAGCCTATCATTCGTCTCCTATATTTCCGAATTTGCTTGATCGTAGATTGATTCTTTGATTATTTGAGTAATCTAATATATCAAGTGGCTTGCTACACTAAGTTTAGTATAAAATTCGAAACATGATTACATATTTTACTTGCACCACTGCATTCCATTATATATGCTCCATTTGTGCTTTACAACACTAATATGCTTTTATGAAAAAACTCATCGATACTACTGTTCTTGTGATTTGTTGGCCATCTATCATTGTTACAAATTATAAAGTGCACTAGAGTTTTAAATTGTCGCCTCATAATCTTTAAAGTACATTTTCTCTCATTGTTTTATGCTAAAACAAATCAACATGGATTTCTTATGTTAGGGTAATCTCTCAGAACTTAGAAAAACTAAGGAATCAAATTAGATCTTAGATGAACTTGATGGTCCTTGGAACATGCTCTGCAACATCAATTTTCTTTCACAAACAAGGTCTACTATTCTACCATCCTAGTTATTCATTATCGCTATAGAATCCTTATGAAATATGTAGTCGAATTTACCTCTAACTTGCACCATCAAAAGTACTATGATTCAGTTTCTTTTTGACTTCTTCTAAACCGTAGTAAAAATACTTACCTTCTGAGGTGAAGCAAGTAAAACACAGTTATGATGTAAACCCAACATTTGCAAACTTGGTAATACGAAACAATATCATTTGTCAATATTGTAAGTATACTTTTAATGTTTCGATCTTTTTTCATTTGACAAAATAAGTTTCACGTTTATAGATATGTGCATTTGAAATCAACTGCTTTAACTATCGTCAAAAATATGTTTCCAAATATAATTGCATTGTTTCTCTTACACTTTCTCTTGGTATACAATTTAGTTTATGCTATAAGTTCAAATTTGTTGGATCTTCATCTAACATAACAAATATTGTTTTGCACACAACAACATGAGAAAAGGCAGTGAGAATAAACAAAACAGAGCAACAACATCTGAGATAGAAAAAAAAAAAGGTAGACATTGTAAAATATGGATTCAAATGTCTCCTTCCCATGTTCATATGCTGACTTGTGTTTGTTTACAATGTATAGGACCAAACAAATATCTTATGTTCCAATTAGTGTTGACGAAATGATTAGTTGCAAAGCTGTGCAAGTTTTCGATGGCAATGCTGTTGTTACGTATAGAGAAACACTTGACAAATCAGAAAAGTCAACCGAGCTTTTGCATGCAAATTTAACATATAAAAAAGGCGAGATGGATGCAACCTTGAATGTCTGCAACAATTTCATTGAACAACATCAAGCAAAAATCCTGCCAGGAAAATCAATTCGTATTACAAATTTGAAAGTTGCACCCAAAACCATCTATGATCATGGCAAAGCTGACTGTATTCTGTTAGTGGAACAAGAGACTAGCATAACAAACATAACACCTATTTGTCAAGAATACAACTTCACACCAAACACATAAATTATAATACTTTTAGCAACAACAAAACACTATGCCAGTGGAACAATAGGTGGAATTGTGACTAGTGCAAAGAAATTAGGCACACAATATACAATGAAAATCAAATATGGCAATTCAGGAAATGATAAGGCAATAGTAATTCTTTTTCGATTCAAACATTTATAATACAATTGATTTATTTTTTTCTGATGTACTTTCTAAGTAAAAATGGAAACCAATTTATCTCGTTAAAATGTAGCTACAATTATTTCCAACATTTGCAGTCGACTTTGCTTTCATTGAGGATCATCTTTCAATGAAAGAATTTCCTATGTTTCTATTTAGAAACATTGTGAAACGAAAAGAAACAACTTCAAATGTACTGTGCACAGGGAAATCAATGTTCATTGCACCATTAAAGGAAAATAAGGTCTTTGATGATATAAAACTACTGCTTAAGTGCACAAACCAGGTAAAAGTTAGTAAGCATCTATAGATATGTTATATTATACATATTGTCCATTAAAAAAACATTGACTCATAGTTACATTGATTCATGTCAAATAGGTTCAAGGCACATTGACAATAGGAAACATATATTCAAATCCTTTTCAACCTATATGCTCAAAGTGCAATTTAGCAGTAGAGTCTTTTGGATCAATACAAGGAACAATGTTGAATTGTGCTAGATGTCAGGCTCAAACACTCTGCAACTATTTAGACAGGTTAAAGTGCAACATTATCAACAAAGAAAATACAAAAGTGTCATGTTATCTTAAACATGACATCTTAAGAAACCTTTTGCCAAATTTAATAGCATTTTCATAAGAAGATTATTTTAAAGAAAAAATTGATGTTATCTATATGAATCGTGACTTTATTGTCCATGGAAAATTTATGCTTAATCAAACCATTGAAAGAAAAATATGATGTTATCTATATTCTTCGTGACTTTATTGTCCATGGAAAATTTATGCTCAATCAATACAATACAATAGTTGAGGTGAATAAGATTTCCTTTGTCTAGTTTTCAAAAATCAAACAAAAAAAAATAAAATGTTTGAAATGATTGTTTTACTAAGTTCCTTCCAAGCATGGTCTTGCAATTTTTCTCCATCTTTTCTAACATTCAATCTGATTGTCAATTGCAAGGATGTCAAATTTGTCAAATAGGAGAAGAATCACTTAGTATTTACAAGGAGACCAAAAAACTGATATTTTTTGGAATACAATTTTCTTGTCTAATTTCCTCCACAATTGTGTTTTAAATTTGAACTTTAAGAACATATACAATTTACCTTTCATGTGAAAGTAACATTTTCTTGCACAATTAGCTCCAAGAAATTAGATTCCTTAATAACATTTGTTTTGATATCTCTATGTGCCTTCAAATTAACACTATGGATATGGATGGCTTTATAGCATCTCTCTTGTATATTAAAGAACAATGATCTAATAAATACTTGAATTTCTAAGTCCTTTTTAGAAATTTAGAAATTTATTCATCATCAACTTTTTTGTTTACATATGAGAAGTTGTATGCATTTAAGCTATATTTCATGGATAATAACTATTTTCTTGATTCTTTCAATCAATTATAGCTTTTTATTCACAATTTGTTGTTTTTTGCAAGTATATCTTCCTCAATAGTAATTTGTTGTGTATTTTTTAGATAGCTCATCTATAATATTCAAAAGTTTAATGAAATATATTTATGGAGAAACTCCAATATCATAAATGGCCAAACTTTTTTTATATTGTCACCTTCAATATTACTAAACATATATATAATACAATAAACATAAATATTTTAATTTATACTATTTCCAACTTATTACAAAGAATCTTTCATCTTTATATTTTAAATATAAAGATATGAATATTCAATTTAATGTACTATCAATATTACTAAACATATATATAATACAATAAACATAAATATTTTAATTTGTATTATCTCCAACCTATTACAAACAATCTTTCACTTTTATATTTTAAATATAAAGATATGAATACTCAATTTAATGTACTATCAATATTACTAAACATATATATAATACAATAAACATAAATATTTTAATTTGTACTATTTCCAACCTATTACAAAAAATCTTTCACTTTTATATTTTAAATATAAAAATATGAATACTCAATTTAATGTCATCATCATAGAATCTTTCACTTTTATATTTTAAATATAAAAATATGAATACTCAATTTAATGTTCATCATCATAGAATCTTTCACTTTTATATTTTAAATATAAAAGTATGAATACTCAATTTAATGTTCATCATCATAGAGTACATTCTATGAATTGGTACCATAATTTTTTTTAATCATAACCTACAATTATTAGGTTCATGTTAGTATTTTATGTTTCTCCATATTATAATGGTTTGAATGAAATTTATTTTGATTATTAATTTAAAATTAAATTGTGGCATTTTTTTATTTATAATTAAATATTTTATTTATAAATTAATATTTTTTAATTTTTTTCTGAATAAAATAAAAAAATTAATATAATTTCAGATTTATATAGAAGATTATTTTTTTTACATGTATTAAAACCATAAAATTTATAATATTAAATCTTTTACTTTAATCTATATAAAACTATTATATTAAAAACAATTTCAAAAAGTAAGAATAACAATAAATTGTTTATTTTTTTTTTCAATAAAAAATTACTCATTATATTATATATATATAATTGTGTATATATAGCAAAAAAATTTAGCTAATAATAACAACCTCAACTGTTCTTGGAATTTGAAAAAAACTTGTATCCAAATCAGTTGGCAGGTTAAAGGGAGTAAAAGCATCCCTATTCAAAAACTAATCAGCAGCTTTCCACTAACAACTTTCAAAATGTGTAACCAAAATTTGCTGACGCCTTTCTCTAAGGTTTTGTAGACCACTAAAAGTAAACATATACAAGCTAATACAGATTCAGAAATAGAGAATGAACCTCATTTCCTTCGATCCATTGATTATTATTTTCTCATCTGGATAGCCTTCTTAGATAGTATATCTGCCTCCTTATTTTGTTCAATAAATATGAGCAAACTGTTATTTCCATTTTTTTTTTTTCAATAAATGTAAGAATAAATGTAAGAGAATAGTAAAGCAAACTGTTATTTCCATTTTTTTTTTTTCTTTAAAGTTGCATAAATCAAATCTTATATCACTGTACGTTAACCATCATCCTCATAAATCAAATCTTATATCCATGTACGTTAAGCATCATCCTCATATATGACAAAAAGACTTTTACCACTCTTAATTAATTAGATCGTACGTGGTAGCCTCCCCACCGTTCTTGACTTGACTTACTTTGTTCAGAACTGCGCCACGAGTCTATTTTACACAGGAAGATGGAACAAGAAAATCTGTTGAGTATATTATCATATCTGATACAGAAATCTGTTCGTCAGAAAAAAGACAGTGCGGAAATTGCCGCGATCCTTCGTTATCGACTATCGTACTTTCTTTAAAGTTTCTGTCAATATTCACGGCAGGGGCGAGAGCTGATTACCTTTATTTAATGAATGAAGGGATGGACGTAGGCGGCCAACTCTGAGGACTGAGCTTCGCTTCAACCTTGGCTTTGCTTCAACTCGAGTGGCCGGTGTCATCTTCGAATCCTGCGCAGGTCCTCCATAATGCCTGAAAAAGAATTACCCTGCCATGCCCGATACAACATAGATCGTCCATGGCCGAAGAAATCGAAGAAAAAAAGTCGCATTACTGGCAGTAGGTTGTGAGAGACGAAGCGTGATGTTTTTCTTATAAATGGCGACTACTTATACGATAAATTTGAAGTTTCCGCGTATATAAATTTTGGGCCAATTTCATTACCTGCACGGTGAAGGAATTGAGTACAGATCAATCGGGGTTTTCTCCGTTTATGTATACATGTAGGCTTAGATGTTTGTTCTTTCTACCGTATAAGCCTAAGATTGTATCTACTATGGCTGGCGGCTGAAACTCTTTTTCTCCACTTATATGAAGAAGACTTTTCCTATATTTTTCACAGGCCAAGCTTTATTTTTATTTTTATAACTCCAAAGGATATTTTTTCTATAATTTGTATGAAGAAGATTTTTCACAGCCAAGCTTTATTTCTATATCTCCATAGAATATTTTTTATATAATTAGTAGGTTGGCCAGGTGTGGAGGTTTAGTTTTCATGATCCACGTTTCAATTTTGTGAGATTTCATGGATGTTGTATTATTACAGGTAAGTTAAGTTGTTTCATCCTCAGATTTCATGGATGTTGTATTATTACAGGTAAGTTAAGTTGTTTCATCCTCAGATTTCATGGATGTTGGGTTAATCGAATATAGGTTAGTTAAGTTGTTTTATGTTTAAGATTTCATGCATGTTGTGTTAGTCCAATGATCATTTTCTGAGATTTCATGGATGTTGTATTATTTCCTCAGATTTCATGGATGTTGGGTTAATTGAATGATGGGTTAGTTATGTTGTTTCATGTTCAAGATTTCATGCATGTTGTGTTAGTGCAATGATAATCATGATAGGTTTGTTAAGTTTTTTTATTTTTAAGATTTCATGCATGTTGTGTTAGTCCAATGATAATGATAGGTAAGTTAAGTTGTTTCATCCTCAAGATTTCATGGATGTTGTGTTAGTCCAATGATAGGTTAGTTAGGTTGTTTTATCTTTAAGATTTCATGCATGTTGTGTTAGTTTAATGATATTGATAAGTTTGTTAAGTTGTTTTATGTTTAAGATTTCATGCATGTTGTGTTAGTCCAATGATAATGATAGATAAGTTTAAGTTGTTTCATTCTTTAGATTTCATTTCATGGATGTTGTGTTAGTGCAATGACAAGTTAGTTAAATTGTTTTATTCTTAAGATTTCATGCATGTTGTGTTAGTCTAACGATATTGATAGGTTTGTTAAGTTGTTTTATCCTCAAGATTTCTTGCATGTTGTGTTAGTCCAATGATAGGTTAGTTAAATTGTTTCATCTTCAATATTTTTAATAAGCATTTGGTTTAAATTAATGCTCTATATTTATATAATATCCCATTTTGATTTTATTTATGTAATATTGTCATGTATATATGTGTGGAATTTTGTTATGGTGTCACTTTGATTACACTTATGAACATTTTCAATGTAAATTTGTACATGAATCTATTAACATGGAAAGAAAGATTGAAGCACATGCATAACGAATTTGAATTTAATGTAAGATGATAAAATGTAAAAAATAAATTAGTTTTAATTATGAAAAATTTATATAATTATGTATAACCCAAAATTTTGTAGCATTAATTGGTCTTATTTTTTCTATAAAATATAAAGTATATGTTTGTGTTAGTGGAGCATTTCAATATCGAAATGATGAAATTTCTTTTCTTGATAAATTTTGTACAATTTTAGAGGGTAATTGCAAGAGTGTACACATTTTCTTTCATTTTTTATGATATCTTTATATATATATATATATATTTAAATAAATAAATCAACGAAACCCTGAACTTAAGCATTGGAGATATATTTATTGACACACACATACAAAAAAAAAAATCCCCAAGGCCTATCCTTGAGGGCCAGGTCAAGTAGTTGAAATTGCGATGCCAAAGCCATATTGGCTAAGGAGGTCATGAGGTTGAATCCACGTGGGTCTATGGAGGTTAAGTGTACATGTTGTTCGCTAGCAAAAATTATCCTGGGCACCATTCATATAATGTGAGGGAGTTCCTAGAGGGTTTTCCCAAGGAAATTTCCCATGGAAAAATGAAGTCCCATGGGTTAGCTAGATTGGTAGATGCTCTTGTGCCAAGTCTGTAAAAGTCTAATGATCAAATCTCATAGTTTCCTATGCCACTATCACTACAAGGAAAAGACCTTATAGCGGAGGTTTTTACAGAAGCCCCTATAAAAATAACCTAACAATCTGTTTGTAGCGGAGGTGCGTAGGAGGATGTTTTAGCGAAAGTTTTTTTAAAAATGCGTTTATACGTCTATACCACACTGGTGCGCCACTAGAACTCAATGCACTGTTGCTAATAGACAATGGTGCATTGTTGCATAATTAATTATAAAAAATAGAAAAACATGTTATGCATCATATAAAAGAAGCTCGTGAGCACCAATGCACATTAAATGGCCGCACTGGTGTGCAGCAAACGGGTGCACCATCATTGTGTTTTTCCTTTTAAAAATGCATAACAGTGCATCGTTGTTCCTTGGGCGCACCGATGCATTCCAAATTGGTGCACCGTCGCATGTTTTTTTTTTAAATAATGGTGCGCTATTTGTAGTGATGCATATCGGTGCGCTTAACACGATCACATCAAAACAGGGGTAAATACAAATAAAAACCGATGGTAAAAAACCATTTTTACCATTTCCAATGCAGAGAAGCTTTCATCAAGCACCGATGCCACCTTTTCCCAGTTCAAACACATTGTCTTTTTTGATGCTTTTGTTGCTTTTCTTGTTTCCATTCGATGCTTAGTTCATGGGATTCCATTTTTTCCATATGGTGGGAAAATTTGGTTTTTTTCACTACATCCCAACCATGCCTCCTAGACAAGAAAACGTTTGGGTAAATTTTTTATTGCTTTTTACATTGAATTTTTACTGGATTAAATTGTGAAATTGAGTAAAATTTTCATTGCTTTTCAATTTTTTTTTTACACGGTGCCTTCAAGCCGTTCGGCTCGCACCGCGCATGATGCACCCTGTAAATTTTACAAGGTGCATCGAAAATGTATTGTTCATTTTCGAAAATGTATTGTTCATTTTCGTTGGTGCATCATAATACATAACACATCGGTGTATACTTATAAACGATGCATCGACACATTCATAATAAACAACGCACCATCGAAAATATATAGTTTCTATTAAACGATGCATTGTTTGTAGTGAATACAACGATAAGTTCATAATAACATACGTACCATTAAAAATAGATAGTTGTTCAATCGGTGCGTCCTTTATAGTGAATGCACCGGTGCATACACAATAAACTACACACTATGGACATTAATGTGTTTTTCAATCAGTGCGTGGATTATACAAAACACACCACTGCACAAACATGGATACAACACACTGTTTAAAATGTGTTTTTATTTTAAGTAGTGCGTCGTGATGAATGGAGTGCACCTGGGTGTCGTAGTATCTAGACACACCATTGCAGAGTTATTTAAAAAAAATAGAAAACAATGGTGAACATCATATAAAAGAATCTCGTGAGCACAAGTGTGCACTAAATGGCGCATTGATGTCCAACAAATGAGTGCATCATCATTGTGTTTTTCCTTATAAAAATGTATAACATTGCACCACTGTCCCTTGGGCACACTAGTGTGTTCCAAACTGGTGCACTGTCATAGGGTTTCCTTTTTAAATAATAGTGCCCTGTTTGCAGCGGTGTGTACTGGTGTGGTTAACGTGAGCACACTGGAACATGGGTAAAAAAAAAGAAAACTATTGGTATAAAACCATTTTTACCATTTCCAGTGTAGAGAAGATCTCAAGCACCAGTGCCACTTTCGCCCAACTGAAGCGCACTACCGTTAGTGATTCCGTTGCTTGCCTTGTTTCCGTTCGGTGTTCGGTTCGTGGGATTCCAATTTTTCCATATGGTGGCCAAATTTGATTTTTTTCACTACATCCCAACCATGCCTCCTCAACATAAAAATGTTTGGGTAAATTCTTTATTTCTTTGTACATTGAATTTTTACCGGATTAAATTGTGAAATTGAGTAAAATTTTCATTGTTTTTCAAATTTTTTTTTTCTGTGCGGTGCGTTCAAGCCGTTTGGCTCTCACCGTGCATGGTGCACCCTATAAATTTTACATGGTGCACCAAAAATGTATAGTTTGTTTTCGCCGGTGCGTCGTAATACGGAACACACAAGTGCATAATTAAAAATGACGCACTTATGCATTCATAATAAAAGACACACTGTCAAAAATATATAGTTTCCATTAAATGGTGCATTGATTATAGTGAACACACCAGTGAGTTCATAATAATATATGCACTATTGAAAATAGATAGTTGTTCAATCAATGCATCCTTTTTAGTGAATGCACCGATGCATACACAATAAACTACGCACCATGGACATTGTGTTTTTCAATTGGTGTGTGGATTATACAGAACATATCGATGCACAAAAATGGATACAACACACCGTTTAAAATGAGTGTCTATTTGAAGCAGTGCGTCGTGATGAATGGAATGCACCATTGCATCATAGTATTTAGATACACCACTTTAAAGAGACACCATGCTTTCACGTTACATTGTATACAATGGGGTGCACCGGTGCGTTGATAATTACTACGCACCCCTTAAAATAAATAACATTGTTCATGCGGTGCGTAAGATATGTGTGCGCACCGTGGGAGGTTCTTTACTGTTTAGAAGGCACACCGAAGGTTAAATTTTTGTTTTTTTGAAAAAAATTATGTTTGCATATTTTGAAATAAATTTCTCATTTACTGAAAAAAAGTTATGTTTTTATGTATGATGTTGATGTAATTTGTATGTTAATTATGTAGAGACGTCAATACATGGCGGAGCAATAATAGAGAGTTGACCAATACAATATGGTTAGGGAGTGGGAGGCTAGAGAGAGGGAGAGAGATTTGTACCCTCGAACTATTACTGGAGCTACACGGCTCATCTTGAGGAATGTAGGCCTCCTCAAGTACTACAAGGTGGCTACATCCCTAAAGGGGAATTCTTCCTTTCTTGCACAGTTGATCCGTCGATGGGATGCTCATTAAAAAGAATTCAGAGTCTATCCTTATTAGTGGTACCATCCCACAAAGGAGGATATTTATTTTATCACTGGACTATCTAAGAGAGGGGAGGATTTTCCCCAGTTTCCTGATGTCCCAGTGGGTGATGCAGCTGAGAGTCAGATTTCCTACTCTTATAGGTATATTGCGTGCAATATACATTCTCCTGGTGATTTTCAGGTGACTGGTGGACAATTACAGATCGCTTCGTTCGGTGCAAAGGACGTTAGGTGCCTCTCACTGTTACTGTTGACCATTGCACACGTTGCTGGTGATTGTCAATGCATTAGTTGCGCTCTTTTGTATTATGTTGATTCTTTAATACAAAGGCCATGACTTATTAGGTGGTCTGCCATTTTATTGCGGGAGTTTTGTATAGCATTGGATAGATGTCATGCTATGATAGATGTGAGGGAGAACTTCCCATTTGCTTCAGAGTTGTTTTGTTTTTTAAGAGGTTTCCATAGACAAGACCTAATTTTTTCCACCGACCTCCTAGGCCGATGAATGAGGTGCAGATGCACATGTGGGGCGAGATGATGCACAAGAGGGGCATGCCAAATTTTCCAGCTAGGATTTATAGGGAGGCACTTTAGCTATTAGCCAATGAGGAAGATCATGTGTTCGTGATGGTGTCGTGCCTTTATGCGGGGATGGATTGGCGAGGATGTTCCAACATCCTCTTCACATCGGATGAGCCACCCGATCATCGAGGTAAGATTTAAATTAATCTTGTACTTTCATTTTATTGTCTTACTTAATTAGAATAAATTTTATTCTAGCATATTCTTTTACGTTTTTTATTAAATTTTTTAATGGAATTATCAACTAACTATTAACTTGTGTTATATTTTATATATGTTGGCACATTTGTTGGGGACATGCCTCCTCCCCCACCACCTGATGCAGACGAGGAGATGGTTGAGATTGCGGCGGGTCATGGTCCTTAGCTGCATATACTACCTGACATGCGGCGTAGGCCCAATCTATGATATAGGATGGAGGCGTGTAACAGACTGACTGCAATTTTGGTTGGCGCGAGAGTCCACCCTATCCCGATGAGAGACATCAAGGCTGATCTTGATCTCTTGCAACTCTGGATGGAATTTTTGCATGATATGATGTCTCTTATGCATCATATCATTGGAGCTACCAGGTTACTTGTAGGGATGAGGGATGACACGCATTCCGATTCTAATGATGATGAGGGTGGTGATGATGATTAGGGTGGTGATGGCGCTTCTGCTTCAATACCTCATTCTCCTCCTCTGGGTGGTGATGTTGATCAAGGTGGTGATCATGGCGCTTCAGCTTCAGTACCTCCTACTCCTCCTCCTCTGGGTGGTGATGTTGATCAGGGTGGTGATGGCGCTTCTTCTTCAGTACCTCCTCCTCCTCCTCCTCTGGGTGGTGATGTTGATTAGGGTGGATATCATGGAATTTCTACTTCAGTACCTCCTCCTCCTCCTCCTCCAGGTGGTGATGTTGATCAGGGTGTTGATGGTGCTTTTGCTTCAGTACCTCCTCCTCCTCCTCCTCCTCCTCCGGGTGGTGATGTTGATCAGGGTGGTGATTGCACCAATGTTTCAGTACCTCCTCCTCCTCCTTCACCTTGTCCGGATGAGCAAGGCACATCACTTATTCCTCCACAACATGCTTCTCATAAGATACTATGACTTGACCAACCTCCTCCTCTATTTCATGTTTCTCCTGATCACAATGTCGAGCAACCACTTCCTGACCTTCCACACCCTACTTCTCCTCGGGGAGCTGGAATATATATGTAGTTATAGCATTTATTTGTGTTGTTGACTAGATGTGTACATTATAACAGTTATTTGACTTGTTCACACACACACACATATAACATTTTTTTTGTTCAAGTTGATGTACTTAATTTATATCTTTATGTTAATGTTGATGTTAGGTTATGTTATATAATTTTCTCCATAAAGTAAAGTACTCTTAATTAAGTACTTTATTTTTTAATATATCTAAAATAAAGTACTCATGTCTAAAACGAGTGAAATTAGTAGAAAAGTTGTTTATACCCGCCTTTTAGAAATATTTTGATGTATTAATTGTAATAATAATAATAATAATCTATTTTTAAGGTCACGACCAAGCCACACCAAATTGGTGTATGAGACCCCCTTGTTTGTGGGACAAGAGACCCCTATCCGCCCAACTATTTGACTGGGAAAGTCTACGGAGGTATACATACCCTACCCCCCTCTGGATTTGAACTTGTGACCTCTTAAGATGAAACACATGTTCTTAACCATTAGGCCCACTCAGGCTGTATAGTACAAATGATATATTTAAATAGGTTAGATTACAATAGTTCTTAAGTTATTATGTTGTCATTTTTATATTTGAACATGATGAAAATGAAAATACCAAGTTTATCATGTTTTTGTAGTTAAGATGTCTTGAAAATTAAATAAGTTATAAAAATGGGTAAATATATGTTTTATGTTATTAATTAAAGTTTGGGCAAGTTAAAAGTAAATTATATTAATCTTCAACCTCACTTTGTATCACAATTTTACAAACTAGTTTACTTGAAAGTACTATGTGAAAATTAGTCCTCATTTACAGAATATTGTTTTTGTTCATAAGTTCATAATGAAGAATTCAAAATAGTTATGATAATCTCAATTAGTATTTATAAAATCTTTGTAATATTTTAATTTCCTCTTAATTGTAATTTAGTCATATTTTTTTATATTCCCATAATTAATACAAGTCTCAAAATCTGCAATTCAACTTTATTTTACTATACTATAAGGATGCATGAATGTCAAACTTAACCAAAAAAATATGTAAACAACATAATTTTTTTTAGAATATTAAATATTTTAATTTGTATGAATTATTATCTTTACATAATTTACACAAATAAAAAAAAGAGATAAAAGTATGAGATAAGGGATAAAAAACTATTATGATCTACATGTTTAATTCAATTTTTAATTATATATTTATTATTATTATTATGTATTATATGTAACATAAAATTAATATATAACTTAATATATTATATTTTATTATGTTATAATTAATATATAATATAATATATTATATTATTATATTTATAATATAAAATTAATATATAACATAATATATGTTATATTTATTAGCTAAGAAAGAAAGCACAGAGAGAGGTGGAAAAGAGTTGGCCATGGGTGCGTGATGAAGGGTGAAGGGTCACACCTAGGATGAAGAGAAAGGAAGTCACAAGAGGTGGTAGTGAGAAAGAGTATTCCATTTCAAAGAAAAACACATATGAGGATAGGTCCGCGAAGATGTGTGGCATTGAGGATAGGGTGTCCAGTGGGGATACTACTACTAGTGGTGGTAGTAGTAAGGGCCTAGGTGATGAAGCCTATACCCTTTGGTTGTTGAAGAGTGTCACAACCTTAGAGGAAGATGAAGTGTAGAGAGTGTTACAGAGAGGAAGATGGAGCTCAAAGTAGTGGTGTATCAATAATAGAGGAAGATGGAGATAGGTTGAAATTTATTGTGTTATAGCAAGCATGTATTTTGTAGTGATTTCTTACATAAGGAGTATTTTATATTGTTATCCTAATTTAAGAATTCTTTTATAAATTTTAATGTTTTTTTATAGTGTGAATATTTTGGAATTTCTATTTTTAAAATTTGATTTCTCAATCTAAGGATTTATCTTTTATCTTGTAATTATGACAATTTAATAAAAAAAAATAGAAAAATAATCCAGGAAAAAAATCCTAGTACTTATTTTTAATACTTATGTGAATATATAGTGTTTTATATTTATTTTATAAACAACACTGTTATATGAAAATAAGTATTTTTTAGGATTTTGTGAAAGATTTTGGCCCTTTAATTCCAAAAAGTGGGTGAATTAGTGTTTTATACTCCATAGCAAAATTAAAGTTGTATTCTTTTAGTCGTTTCTTTAAGTCAATAAAAATATTATGTTAATCATATTTTATTATATTTAAAAATTTAATTCTTAGAAATTATATACATATTTTTAATTAAAATAATAAAATGATTAAAATTTGTTTTTGATGAAGTGCAACTCTTTATCAAATTTTTATTACTTTGTTAGAAATAAATAAAAAAAAATGGTTTTTAAAAAAAAATACTATTATTACTTTTTAAAAAGTAATTAGAAAAAAATAATTTGTTATTAAAAAATTAATATTTTGCTATACACATCTTTTATAAAAATAATAAAAAAACTAAAGATATATATGTGAAAAGGAAAAACAATTTTTTTATGAAAAAATATTTTATAAGAAAAAACGTGGAAGAAATAGAACTCTTTTAATAAATACACATCTTTTATAAAAATAATAAAAAAACTAAAAACATGCATATGTGAAAAGGAAAAAACAATTCTTTATGATTTTTTTTTATAAGGAAAAAATGTGGAAGAAATAGAAATCTTTATTAGGAGATAAAGAAAATACCTTTTGGTAAAAGATAATGTATAGATAATTCATGAATGACATTAAAACATATCTAATAAAAAAGGAAGGACGGCAACTCAAAATAGAAAGACCGTTAAGGCATGACATCATGAATGAAGTTAAATCATGCCTAGTCATGTAAACGTGCAATGCTTTATATTTATGAAACCTTAGATGAAAATAAGTGTTTTTAAGGAGCTTATGAAGGACCGTGGTCTTCTAATTAGGGTGGATTAGTGTTGTACACTCGTTTAGTATCTAAAGTGGGTGTGGGTGGATTAGTGTTCTACACTACTTTAGAGCAAAGTTAAAAATATTATGTGATCAAATTCGTCATATCACATTATTATGTTATTTTATAAAGTTAAAAATATTATGTGATCGAATTCGTCATATCACATTTTTATGGTAATCCAAGTGCAATTATTAGAAGTGATTTACATATTTTCATAAAGGAGGAGATTTTTTTTTTTTAAATATTTTTTTTTTATGACATTAGTTACATATTTTTATAAAAGTAATAGAATAATATTTTCACTAAGGAAGGAGGATATTTCTTTATTAAAATATCACTATTTTGTGTATATTATGATATTAAAGTGTCTAACACATGTCTAGTTAAGAAAGAAGGACAACTCTTTATTAAGATATCACTATTTTGTGTACATTATGACATTAAAGTGTCTAAGAAAGGAGGACAATTTTTTATTAAAAGATGATGGAAGTAATAATGAAAAAGGACAACTCTTTATCAAAAGATGATGGAAGTAATGTACACATATTTCATGAATGATATTATTATTTTGTGAACATTGTGATATTAAATTATTTAAGGAAGGAAGACAATTCTTTGCCAAAAGAAATGAGAAGAAATGAGGGGAGTAATTTACACATTTTTCATGAATGACATTATTATTATTTTTTTTTTTTGTATATTATGACATTAAAGTATTTAAAGAAGGAATACAACTTTTTTTCAAAAGATGATAGAAATAATGTACACATATTTCATGAATGACATTACTATTTTGTGTACATTGCGACTTTAAAGTATTTAAACTATTTTACATACATTGTGACTTTAAAGTATCTAAATTATTTTGTTTACATTATGACTTTAAAGTATCTAAATGATGACAACTCTTTATCAAAAGATGATGGGAATAATGTACACATATTTCATGAATGTCATTGCTATTTATGAACATTATAACATTAACGTACCTAAGAAAGGAAAACGACTCTTTATCAAAATAGATGAGAAAAGTAATGTGGATATATTTCATGAATGAGATTACCATTTTATGTATATTGTGACATTAAAGTATTTAAAGAAGGAGGACAATTCTTTAAAAGATATGAAAATAATGTACACATATTTCATGAATGACATTAAAACATATAATGAAAAAATGAAGGACCAAAGACCACTCTTTATGAAAAGATCATCATAAATAATATAATAAGTTTGGTAAAAGGTTGATAATATTTGTATAAATTTAGGTTGTTAGATAAGATATTAGTTTAAAACTTTATAACTATGAAAAATAAATATAATAATTGTTTTTTAAGGTAATTTTGAATATATTTAAAATAAATATTTTTTTTTGGTTTTTGAAATTATTTATATATTTTAATGTTAAGTTATTTATATATTGATAAATATTGATTTTTGAAGTTATTTATATATTTATAAATAAATTTAAAATAACATAACTTTTTATATAAAAAAAAATTATTATTATTATTTTATAAAAAATTATTAATTAAAAAAAAAAACTCTTTATTAATTTTTTTTTTTATTATTTTTCCAGTACACATTTCATGAATGACATTAAAGTATCTTCATTTGAGGAAATAAGAGAACTCTTTCTTCATTTGAGGAAGTAAGAGAACTCTTTCTCAAAGAACACCGAACATGGATGCTCCGAAATGTTTAGGTGAAATATTATTTTTTTAAATTTAAAAGATAAATAAAATAAAATGGAAGATAATTATTAAAATTAAATATAATAATTATTTTACTATGTTATATAATGATTTACATATAGAAAAAGTTAAAAGGAAAGATAATTATTAATATTAAATATAGTTATTATTTTACCATGTGATTGAACCGGATAATAACAATAATCAATCCTAGCCCGAATTGTCTGTAGGGGAACCCTACCTCCCCTGTCCCATTCGACCTGTATGCGACATCGTGTATCATGGACTGGACGGACACATGTGCTCTATGGCACTATGTGGTCCAGCATGTGATTGAGATATATTTAAGGAATTTTTTTTTCTCAATAATATTTTTAAAATTAATTTTAATTTAATTAATATTTCAAATTTCAAATTTTAATATATAAAAATTAATTTTAATTTAATTAATATTTCAAATTTCAAATTTTAATATATAAAAATTAATTTAAATTTTACATATATTTTAAAACATTAATATTTAAAAATAAAATATTTTTTTCATACATTATAATTTATTTTTTATTTAAAATTAATATTTAAAAATACAATATTTTTATTTATATATTATAATTTATTTTTTATTAAATAATTATATTTTTTAAATATTAAATATATTTCAAACATTTTAATATATTTTTATTAAAAATTATATAACACTTTAGTTTAAAAAAATTCCATAATCTATCTCTAACATATCTAAAAAGCGAAAGTACATATAACATCTGAACAAAAACTTTATACCATAGAATATGTACATCTTAGCAAAACCCTTATACCAAAGAAACTCTATATAACATCTTACCCAAAGAAAGGCCATAGTATATGGTGTAGTCCTCGACATTAATTAAAACATAATTCAATATCTTATTTGGTGAAGAAAGTATGTATAATTTGGTGCTACTTTTATATATATAAACTTTTTAAATTAAGCAAAATATTATTTATTATATAATGGAAATATTTTTTATTAAAAAAATGTTATTAATTCATATAACTTAGAAGTTTTTTTTGGGTTTGACAACCTTTTAATTCGTGCAAGTTCGAGATACCCATATATTACTAACATAAGTCATATGGTTCTTGATGATCAAAATATTCAAAGGATTAACTAAGTGATTAGGTTAACATAGTTATAGGAGAAAAGATATAGAGGAGGTACATTAACCTACCAACCAAGTCAAGAGAAATTTCTTACACTTAACCCTTTTTATAAGGAGAGGGAAGGGGCCACTTGATCCCACTCCTAATTATTCATAGCCTATCATTAATGATTTAGAGTTTGATTTTTTTTTTTTTTAAATGTGTAGTTAGTATTAGCATAAACTTGTGAGCTGATAAGAGTCAAGACATCAATAAACACTTTCATATGTGGTACTATATCAAGAGGAACATATCGTTCTAGCCTCATCACATCAAGTTAATATTAATTAATCAATATGTATAGATTCTATCCTACTTTAGTTTTGAATAGTAATCTCCAAAAAAAAAAAACACATTCTCTTAACCATTAAATCTACTAGTTACTAGTTGGATACCAATCCCAAATATTCTCTCCCATTAAATATCCTATTTTTTTTTCCCTTTATATACTCTACTCTTGAACTATGAACTATGTGATATTTAATTATATTATATTTTTACACGTGAAATTTTATAGGTATATTTAAAAGGTCAATGCTAAGTAAATGGGGATTTTTGACATGTATTCAATCCCATTTACACATTTATTTAATGTTTATGGCCATGTTATTTGTGACTATACAAATAACTGTAAATATTTTTTAACTAAATCTATTAATTTTTTTTTTAACTAAATCTATTAAAAAAAAAAATGCTTATCTTATTCATATTAATTAATATTAAACATGGTGCCCGTAGGTGGATATCGAAAGTTGAGTTTCACCTAACCAGAGCACCACTCGTATGTGGTGGGACTCGTATGTGTTGGGATTTGTTATAGGGAGAGGGTTCTCATGTATCATGGCATCCTTTGCTCGTTGGGAGAAACTATGGGTGGTTTCTCTAGTGTTCCTTCCCTACTTTATGTTTTTCCCATGAGACAGTGATCATGGCTAAAGGCACCTTTGGATGTTGGAATAAGAAGATAGATTTGATGGAGAAGGAAATAGGGGATTTGATCACTGATCATTATTTACAAACTCAATTTAGCAAGCTTTAGTCCTAGGTTCTTATGGTTCTAGAGTTCTGAGTGCAACAATGTCAAAGAATCCAACAACTTCAGGATAAATGTGTTGCTCTATGGACTCAAATTGAAGTACTATGACTCTGACCAAGTTACGATTCGCCTTCCTGGTAAGATATGGGCATCTTTGAAGCATAATCATCCCTAGTCAAGGCTCTTCCACAATCAGATCTAAATGTTCCTACTCTAAGTTCTGTCATTTTTTCTTAAAATGAGAAGGGTTCTACCTCAATTGTAAATTTTATGACCTATTTTTGCACTAATGTCCTGGGGGTTTTCTATAGAATTTATAATGTTATGATAATTAACACTGACAAAACGAAGGTTATGATAATTAAATCCAAAATGATCACTTATGCTAATTTTGTGTATGACAACAACAACATGGAGGAATTAACTTCATACAATGGGAATTGATCTTCATCACAAGCTTGACTGAAACTATAGCATTGAGAAAAAGATAAATGGAGAATGGAAAGCTTATCATGTATTTGAAAACAATTGTAAATCACTAGACCTTTGACTATGGGATAAGAAGAAAATCCTCTTTAAAACTCTTATCATTCATGTTATCTTATATGGTTGTGAAGTTTGGGTGTGCAACATTGGATAACTATAAAGAGAATCTAAAAGTGTTTTATAACTTATAATCTCAAAATTAAAGTCAATACACCCTATCCTATTCTCCTCATAGAAACAAGTCTTCCTCCCATTGAGAGCATGACTAAATACCTAATGTACAGGAACAAGATAAACAACATGAAAGACAAGAGGCTTCCTAAGATTGCTTCGAACTCCATCCAAAACCATTACTGACTCAAGTGGGGCTGGCATAAAGATGCCAAGTCTTGGTTAAATCATTCACTAATAAAGGAAGAGGTTACTTTGCAAAGTAATGATAATATTAAAGATATTAAATTAGATTTAAATTTAAGGAGAAAGTGTGGTGTGATAAATAATTAGAGGATAACAAAAAATTATGATATTATAAGGAGGTGATGGTTTAGAGATATTGCTTACAAAAGAATTGGTTTGGATTATGATATTATGATATTATGATATTATACCATGACTGCTCTTCCAATTTATATTTTGACCAACCATAATCTAGAAGATAAAAATATTTCTTTGTTTTGACTAATTTATGAAAGAAAATCAACATTGTTAAAATAAAAACATTTTCTTACTAACTCCATAATAAACAATTCATAAAAAATGATGAAACCAAAAATTTTGTTATCTTTACAACACTAAAAATATTGAATATAAAAAACTTTTTCAAAAATATCCATATATACAGTTATATTAAATTACAATTTCAAAATATATATTACAATATAAACATTCATAATTTCAAAATATATATTACAATATAAACATTCATAATATTCATAATTTTTAACTTTTATTATAATTATACAATTATAGTAATTTAAAAACATTTTCAAAACTTTTTCAACACCATTCTTTTACAATGTTAAGTACATAATTTTTTTTTTAAATCCATAAACTTTTTATCTTTTAATTTAATTTACTATAACTACCATCCTCGTTTTATCGATGAAGATAAAGACACTTCACCGACTCTTAATTAATTGGATGGTACGTAGTAGATTCCCCACCGTTCTTGACTTGACTGACTTTGTTCCATCTGAACTGCGCCACGAATCTCTTTTACACAGGAGAAATGGTACAAGAAAATATGCTGAGTATATTATCTGTACATAAATTTGTTCGTGAGCGAAAAAGCGAGTGCAGAAATTGCCACGATCCTTCGTCATGGACTATCGTTCTGTTTTTTAAGGTTTCAGTCAATTTTCACGGCAGGGGTGAGAGCTTATTACCTTTATTTAATGAATGAATGGATGTGCAGTAGGCAGCCAACTCCGAGGGCTGAGCTTTGCTTCAAACTTGACTCTGCTTCAACCCGAGTGGCCGGTGTCATCTTCGATTCCTGCGCAGATTCTCCATAATGCCTGACAAAGAATTACACTGCCATGCCCGATGCAACATAGATCGTCCATGGCCCAAGAAATCAAAGAAAAAAAATCAGTAAGTTGTGAGAGACGAAGCGTGAAGTTTTCTTATTAATGGCGACTACTTATAGTTTCCGCGTATAAAAAATATGGGCCAATTTCATTACTTACACGGTGAGGGAATTGAATAAAGATCAACGTGTTTTTCTCTGTTTATGT
>ML827040.1:47986-70279 GCA_009831015.1 Picea engelmannii
GAGTACTTCATCATATAGACTACATTTTTAGCTTTGATAGCGATTTATATAGATAAAGATAATGTTATTCCATGCTAAAAGACAACATTGTTATAATTACTAGACATTGTTTTATATAAATGTGTGACAAAGATATGAAAATAGTGATTTAGTGATAGCGTAAGTGTATATAGATGACAACGACTTCATATATAATAAATAGCAATTTTATGTATAAAGGACATCATTTATATGTTTAAGAAGCAATTTTATTG
Organism: Picea engelmannii; assembly: GCA_009831015.1. Taxonomy (NCBI): domain Eukaryota; kingdom Viridiplantae; phylum Streptophyta; class Pinopsida; order Pinales; family Pinaceae; genus Picea; species Picea engelmannii. The sequence continues at coordinate 48,241 of ML827040.1, forward strand.
GACAGAGACTTCTTTAGATAGAGATTTGACAGCCACCTAATGTATTCAATAGGAAGCAAATTATCTGTTAGATAGTGATGCCCTTAAATGTGCAGTTATGAAAGACAATGTTGTATGTGAATGTCAGGTTTTGTAGGTTAATGGCAGTAGGTATTATGGGATCAACAACATCGTGGTTACTATTGTGTTGACTGCGTTCTCATCCAATATATATTTAAACAACTATTTGTTTATTTTACAGACAGTAATTTTTATAGACATCAATATTATTTTTCATATTTTATCTTTACACAACAATATCATACCCTTTTTTATAGCAATGGGATGGTTGAAAATGACCTTGTAATTGATATAGTAACGCAATTCAATAGACGCCAGGCGAATCCTAAATAGAAAACGATATTATTTATTAGACAACGATTTGATATGTTTTCATTTGATAGGTTTTAATGGATAGCGATTTTTGGTTATGTATTAATGGATAGAGTTTTCTAACATGATTTATGGATAACACTTTGTTTTCTGATATGATGTATGGATAGCGGTTTTTTTTTCTGATATGATTTATGGATAGCATTTTGTTTTGATATGTATTAATGGACAACAATCTTGTATTTATATCGACAATGATTGTGTGTGTGTGTGTGTGTGTGTGTCTTATGTCTTATGCAAACAATAGATCAATTGTTTCTTTTTTTTATATGGCAATTGTTCATTTAACCGTTTTACATATTAGTCTTTTGGCTTCTGCCACAATAGATTAAATGATGAGATGGTAATAGAATAATGGCTTAATTACTTGGGTAATAGATTACTGGATTAATTGCAATGATAATAGTTCACTCCTTCACACTTAAACATAATGATTAACAATTATTGATTTATGGTTTATTGGCATACTAGTTTAATAGTTTGCGCAATCTAATTTGAGTGATTTCATCTTGCATCTTGTCAACTTGTTGCTTGGGTGCATGAGTATAGTCTTCTTGTTAGTTAATTCGGTCTCCTAGCACGTTGGATTTTTCTTGGGTTATTTGTCTAGATATGTTATGTTGCACCAGGGTGGATGTCACGCCTATCGTCTGGTGACAACATGATTCCTGATGAGAGGATGATTGTATGCCCTAATGGATAGAGGTGAATGATAACCTGGCCAGAGTCTGTGCTTCCCAATGTGGGAGTTTGTTCATTGTATTTGATGTTGGTACTTGGTTTTGTAATGCCTTAATGCGTTTGGTTTTGCGTGTCGTAGAGGTTTCTAGTTACTAGTCGTCGAGGTCATTGTGTAGAGATTGTGGATGTTGTCCTTTATCTTGTAGGCGTTGTCTTTCTTGTGTCAGGCTAGTAGTCATTTTTATCTGTCTATTGATTATCACATGTTTCATCTAGTTGCATGATGTACTAGTATGTTGGGTCGGTGTTGTTTATTTCCTGAATGCATAAGTTGCGTTCATCGTCAAGTGGTGTTGATTAATTGTTTTCATTGAATGCCTTCCTGATTAAAACTAAAAAAAAATTGCACTTGATTGTGTCGCATGTGGTCATAACGACGTGGGTCTTTACATATGGTATCAGAGCGGGTTCAACCCTGCGACTGTGGATCGCCATGTTTTCCACTGCAGTAAACCCTTGAGTATTAACCTATCTCTAATTAAAAATTTAACCATCCCATGCAGTAAGCATGGTTAGATGACACCATAGAGATTCATGACATGGTGTCAGGAGAGGAGGCCCAACGCCTTCAGTGGTATCCACGCCCGAGGGGTCTAACCCCCAGGGAGACGAACATGTTGTCAGGAAGGAACAGATAATTGTGGGTGATGTGGTTGGGATGATGAGGTCCTTTCAGCGGATGTATGAGGTATTGATCATCCGTTTGGATAGAAATGAGGCCAGGGCATCGACACCCCCTCAGGGTCCACCGCACTCTATGGTTGGTACTGGTTGCTTTCACCGTGAACTTGAGAAGGTCGAATTTCCTGAGTTCTTTGGTGCCCTAGACGGCGTAGCCACCAAGACATGGTTGGAAAACATGGTGACGTGATTTTCACTTCGCGACTATACCTCCAACATGAAGGTCTGCATGGTGGTCTTTCAACTGAAGGGAAGCATTCTTCTATGGTGGAAGACGCTCCTACCGCAGTTGAACATGGAAGTAAAAGATGTGTCATGGGAACTGTTCGAGGAATGGTTTCGGGAGAGGTATTTGTCTGAGGAATTCATTGAGCATCAACTGAACGAGTTCAATAGCTTGCGATAGGGAGGTCGTACAGTGCCCGAGTACGAGGCTCGTTTTATGGAGATGCTTCGGTATGCTTCACACCTGAATACATGTACGTCATGACCTTAGGGTCTTATGACGTCGTGATCAGTATGGGCTGGTTGGAATTGCATGATGCGATACTCAATTGTAAGATGAAACGATTGAGCTTGGTCATTGATGAGGGACAAAGACGCGTGATTCTAGGTCGGAACCAAGGAGTCTCCCTGAGGTTCATCTCTTCCTTGTAGCTACAGAAGGACATGCGCAAGGGATGTAAGATTTATGAGATTCTTGTGTTAAACGAGAAGGGAGTAGTGGAACATATAGAACACCTTCCGGTGGTGAGAGAGTTTGCAGACATCTTCCTTGAGGATTTACTTGGGATGCCTCCAGAGAGGGAATTGTAATTTACCATATACCTAAAACTGGGGACTGAACTAGTATTAAGAATGGCTTATTAGATGTCGACCCTAGAGTTACAGGAGTTGAAAATGAAACTAAAGGAGTTGTTGGACCTAGGACTTATACGTCCAAGTGTGTCATCATGGGGTGCACCTGTCATTTTCATATGGAAGAAGGATGGTTTGTGGAGACTCGGCATTGACTATTGTCAATTGAACAAGGCAACGATCAAGAATCAGTATCCATTGCCAAGGATTGATGATTTGTTGATCAGATGAAAGGCACAACGGTGTTTTCAAAGAATGAATTGAGATCAGGGTATCACCAGTTACAGATCAAAGAGGATGAAATCCCTAAGACCACCTTTAGGACGAGGTTTGGACATTGTGATTTTATTTTTTTATCGTTTGGACTGACAAACGCCCCAGGGGTATTTATGAGTTTGATGAACGGGGTGTTCCGCGAGTACTTGGAAAAGTTAGTCCAAGTATTCATTGATGATATTTTGATTTACTCTTGGAAGATGGAGGAGCATGATGAGCACTTGCGCTTTGTACTACAATGTTTGCGAGAGAACAAATTGTATGGGAAATCATCTAAATTCTCGTTTTATCAATCGAAGATTCACTACTTAGGGTATGTCATCTCCGACGAAGGTATCATCGTGGATCCAACAAAGGTCAAGGATATTATGGAATGGTCTGCGCCGACAAATGTCTCAGAAGTGCATAGCTTCATGGGTTTAGCGGAATACTATCGACGGTTCGTCGAGGGTTTTTCAAAGATAGCAAATGTGATTACAGAATTGCAGAAGAAGAACAAGAAGTTTTTTTGGACCGAGAAATGCGCAGAGGAATTTCAGAGGCTCAAGGAGTTGTTGATGACATCACCGATACTAAAGGTCCCTGACATGGATGTAGACTTCTTGGTATGCACTGACGCATCCAAGGAAGGCTTAGGTGAGGTCTTGATGAAAGACGGTCGAGTGATCGTTTACATCTCGAGAAAGTTGAGAAGGCATGAGGAGAACTATGCGATGAACGATTTGGATTTGTTAGCCATTGTTTATTCCTTGAGAGTTTGCAGACACTACCTTATTGGACGTAAATTCGAACTAAAAATGGACCACTATGGTCTACAACACATCTTTACGTAAAGCGAATTGAACATGCGACAACGGTGTTGGTTGGCATTGCTTAGCGAGTATGATTTCGAGATTACTTACATAAAAGGGACAATGAACAGAGTGGAGAATGCATTAAGTCGGAGACCACACATATTTTCAGTGATGCCTCTTTAGACGAATATACGCGAAAAGATTCTTACTTTACAACACAACGATGACTGGTACAAAGAGGCCAAGGATTTTATCAGACAAAACACAATGATGGTACCAAGATTTGAAGGATTTACGTTGGACGACGATGAATTATTGAGATTTAAAAATCAAATTTACATACCACCGAACGATGAGTTGAGGATTTTGATCCTAAACGAGGCTCACAGAGAAGTGTACATGGCTCACTCGGGAGTCACGAAGATGAGGGAAAACCTTAAAACCTTATTCTTCTGGAAAGGAATGAAGGTATACATAGTCAACTATGTCGGAATATGTCTAGAATGTCAGCAGGTGAAGGTTGAACATAGACATCCAATAGGATTACTACAACCACACACTACTCTGGAATCAAAATGGGAGGTCATTTCAATGGATTTCATTATTGTATTGCCACTTACGGCAAGGAGACACGACTCAATTTTTGTGGTATTCGACACTCTGACGAAGAGTGTTCATTTCATTCCTGTATGTACGACGTATTAGGAACCTAACATAGCTAGATTTTTCATCAGTGATATTGTGAGGTTGTATGGCGTTCCTAAGAGGATTATATCTGATCAAGGATCGGTGTTTACTGGATGATTTTGGACTAGTTTCCAAGAGGCCTTGGGAACCCAACTTAAATTTAGTATTGTGTGTCACCCGAAGACAGATAGGCAGACCAAAAGAACAAACCAAATCTTGGAGGACATGTTGCGTATATATGTGATGGACCAACATAAGCATTGGGAATAATTATTTCCACTGGTAGAATTTTCATATAACAATAGTTATCAAAGCATCATTAAGATGACGCCTTTCGAGTTTCTTTACGGGTGACCATTTCAGACGCCTTTGAGTCAGGATCGGCTTGAGGATAGGGTCCTAGTGGGGCCAAAAGTGATCCAAGAAATGGAAGATTAAATGCAAACAATAAGACAAAGGATCAAATAAGCACAGGATCGACAGAAGAGTTATGCCAATGCACACCATGTCGACCGTAGTTACGAAGTTGGCGATCGAGTCTTCTTGTGGGTGAAATCGCATAATATTTCGATCAAGTTTGGAAAGAGTGATAAAATATCTCCTAAGTTCATGGTAGATTTCAAGATTATGGAAAAGAAGGGACCCATGGCCTTTCAACTAGCATTTCCTGATTCTTTGAGGTGTATGCACAATGTTTTGCACGTATCTGTTTTGATACATTATATTAGTGATCCCACACATGTTATTGACATGAGTTCCGTGCAGGTATATGACAAGGGTGTGTTCATGGTGGATCCAATCCACATCCTGGACCATCGCCTTTGACAGATATGACGTCGAACAATAGATCAGGTTAAGGTCTAGTGGGACAACTATAGTCCGCGCTCAGCAACCTGGGAGGATGCATATGATATGCGTCAGTAGTTTCCATTTTTGATTGATAGATAGACTTATGATATTGTGATACAATTTATTTCGTCACCTATATACTATGAAACTTCGGGATAAAGTTTAAACCAAGAGGGGGTGTATGTAACATCCTAATCTTGCGTGCACTGAGCAAACTTATTCTTGAGGACACTTTCTTGCAAGTGATCCGGATTATTATACTATTGGTCGTTTGATTATGATTATGAGATATTATGGATTTGATGATATGTCATTTTGTTGGATTTACATAGACAAGTGCTATTGACGGGGTTTTCCTGAGTGTGCAGGACTTTGGACATTGAGGATGCAGAGGCATCGATGAAACCCCTTGGACTCTGGATCTAGTTAGGGAGTGGATTGTTGGGTTTGAATGTTGTTGATGTGAAATATGTACATATGATTAGATGTTATGATGATTTATTATTATTGTTGACATGATTCGTTGATGGATGTAGGCTGGCGATAGCTTGTCTACTAGACTTACATGTGGAGAAGAGGGGTCACACACGACAACCAGAGACGTTGAGGGAGAGGTGTGGGAGCGGCCCTGCCACAACCTACTAGCACTCTCGTCGTGGCTCAAACTATGGGTTAACGATTACCTAGTTCGAGAAGACCCACGATGTCATGAGGGAAGACTGCAACAGTCGCTCATGATGATTCTAAGGGGTGTGCAATAAGGCAGGGGCCTTATTCCTTAGAGGCCCTTAGTCTCCCATAAGATCACCTGGCAAAGTATTGACTCCAAGCGTTTTTTATGTCTACCAAAGTCAGTAAAGAGGTGAGTGGCACCCTTGGAGCACGTAGTGCGTCCTGAAGAGCACGTCGCGCAAGGAAACTGGAAAGAGGCGAGTGGCACCCTTGGAGCACGTAATGCATCCTAAAGGGCACGTTGTGCAACGAAAATGGAAAGAGGTGAGTGGCACCCTTGGAGCACGTAGTGCGTCCTAAAGGGAACGTCGTGCAAGGAAAAAGGAAAGAGTCGAGTAGAACCCTTGGAGCACGTAGTGCATCCTAAAGGGCACATCGCACAATGAAAATGGAAGGAGGCGAGTGGCACCCTTGGAGAACCTAGTGTGTCTTGAAGGGCACGTCGCGATTTTAACTGGTAAGTGAATAAACCTAGCCGGCCCTAAAATGAATGATGTGATAAGTAAGATTTAAAAACAATTTTTCTCTAATGCAAATGTCATCCAACCTAGTGAAATTAAACCTAGGTATAAATAGAACATGTGGTCAAAAAAAAAAAAAATACATGTAACAAGAAGGGGGGTAAGAAATTCAAATTTATTTATTAAAGTCAAAATTATAATGGAGGATAAAAAAATTAAAAAGGGAAATGGTTGTTCTTATCTACGTTTACTAATTTAATTTTTAGTTAAAAAGAAAAGAGGGTAAATGGTTGTTTTATCTACACTTGCTAAATTAATTTTTAATTAAAGAAGAAAAAGGGTAAATGGTTGTTTCAGTTACACTTGCTAAATTGATTTTTATTGAAAGGGGAAAAAGGGGGAAACTTAAAATAAATAGGAAACTTAAAGAAAAAGGGGAAACTTAAGAAAAGGGGAAGCATAAAGAAAAAGTTGAATGTCTAACTTAGTAAGGAATCTTGCCTTGGGAACTTGCTATTTATGAACTCAAATAGGAATTAAGTAAGGCGTATTTAAGATTTGTAAGGGAATATTGGGACACCAAGGAGCGTTTTTAGGAATGCTTTTAGGTGGGTGAGGGAAATAGGAATAATTAATTATTTAATAAAATTAATTTTCTAGTGCAACTAGGGGATCGGGCGACATGTGTAAGGGGGAGGTTTTTCAAAATTAATTAATGGAAAAAGGAATTTAATGAGAATTTGGGAAAATAATTACTTAAAAAACTCTATAAAAAGGAGGGAGGAGGAGGAGTATGGAGCTAATATTTTTGTGTAACGTTATGCTGTTGAATTTTTATCTTGACTGAACTTTCTCTTGTAGGAGTTGGGATACCCAGCTCAAGTAACGAGTGGTAGCTCGACCTTGCGAGGCGAGTTGAGTGCTATAAGTTCTCCGATGTTGTGTGTGTGGCCCCTTTGCGGGTCGGGGGGCTCATGGGGGAAAATCGTACCCCTAGCATTGGTTGGGAGGTATTGATGAGGTCACATCGGTTGGCAAGTGAGAGATGGATGGAGCGCACGCGGGACAACAACTACAGAGCATTCACATTTGGCTAAGGTACGCCTGTTAAAGTTGTTACTTGCAATGAAATTTAATTTACACATGTTAATTTTTGTGCTTGGTTGAATATTTCATTGCCATGAGATTTCTTGCACCTTCTTTCATATGGTATTTGTAATCCCCTTGCTTGTTGTTTTCTGAATTAATTTCCCTTGGTGAACCAAACTTCTGATTGCAATGACTTCTCTACGTTTATTTTTATTGATTATTATGAAGAATAATTTGTGTTTTTATCTTCTGTCCCTTATCCATTGAATTATTAATATGTGCCTGAGCAGTCGGGCAGGAGCTGAATCGATGGTCATAACTCCGGTGTTTAAATACCTATAGATTCAAATGCCCTGCTTTCCTGTGAATGGATAATAAGTTAAGGATAAATTTATCCCAGCTATCTATCCCTTAAATTTCTCCCAACTATCTATCCCTTACTTATCTCTGCATTGTTATTTTCTGATTGATCTCTAATCCTTGCGCTCTCCTGGTGGATGAGTATCCCTATGTTTTTCTCTTATGACTAAAATCTATGTCTTCATTGATTAAACTATGATTACACTCTGCGTTTTATTTGTTTAAACTCTAATAAATCTCTATGCTTGAATGGTAATATCTATGTTTTCTTGTGATTGATTACATCTGTTTTTTCTGAATGATTAATCCTTGCGTATTTTTGGTCAATGAATGTCTCTACATCTTGGATGACTCAATTCTAAATGAGTAATCTTTGCGTTCCTCTTTTAAATGATTATCACTGCTTTTTATGTGAGACTACGTTTTTTTTACTATGTGACTGTGTTTTATCCATATGATGGACAACGTGGTGATGGCTTATCGCTTTAAACTGTATATCATATAGTTTGGACAACGATACACCCAACGATACACACTGATATATACAATGATATATTGGGACATCGATTTAATATATAAATCCTTTTACACAACCTCTTCTTGGCTTGTTACACAACTCTCAAACCATTCTTTCCTAGGCATAATACACAGAATTTAAATCCACAAATCTATTAGCATACTACATTGCATTTATACAGTACCCACTCAGCGAATTGGGGGCTTGATCTCTATGTTGTTGTGGAATGATTAATCTCCGCATTTAATTCATCTCTGCGTGTAAGCAACCTCATCTTTGCATTTTTTGTTCTGGATAATCCATGTGTCCTCCCCAGAAATAAACTTTGTGATGATACGTTTAATTGATAGCAAAATATTATGTGGATAGACAACATTATCATAGATGTAAAGGACAACGATTTAATAGACTGTGTTTTCAGCACATATTTGAACTATGTTTCAGCATATATAAAGACTGTGTTTTCAGCATATATTTAGACTATGTTTTCATCATGTATTTGACAACGAGTACTTCATCATATAGACTTCGTTTTTACCTTTGATAGTGATTTATATAGATAGAGATAATGTTATTCCTTGCTAAAAGACAACGTTGTTATAATTACTAGACATCGTTTTATATAAATGTGTGACAGAGATATGAAAATAGTGATTTAGTGATAGCGTAAGTGTATATAGATGACAACGACTTCATATATAATAGATAACAAGTTTATATATAAAGGACATCAGTTATATGTTTAAGAAGTGATTTTATTAGACATATATTTCTTTAGATAGAGATTCGACAGCCACCTAATGCATTCAATAGGCAGCGAAATTATCTATTAGATATTGATGCCCTTAAATGTACAGTTATGAAAGACATCGTTGCATGTGAATGTCAACGTTTTGTAGGTGAATGGAAGTAGGTATTATGGGATCGACAGTGTGTTGGTTACTGTTGTGTTGACTGCGTTCTCATCCAATATATATTTAGAAAACTATTTGTTTATTTTACAGACAGTAATTGTTATAGACAACAATATTATATTTCATATTTTATCTTTACACAATGATATCATACCCTTTTTGACAGCAATGCGATGGTTGACAACGAACTTGTAATAGATATAGTAACGCAATTCAATAGACCCCAGGCAAATCCTAAATATACAACGATATTATTTATTAAACAATGTTTTCATATGTCTGTGTTTGATAGGTTTTAGTGGATAGCGATTTTTGGTTATGTATTAATGGATAGAGTTTTCTGACATGATTTATGGATAGCATTTTGTTTTCTGGCATGATTTATGGATAGCGTTTTATTTTATGATATGATTTATGGATGGTGTTTTGTTTTGATATGTATTAATGGACAACGATCTTGTATTTATATCGACAACAATTATGTGTGTGTGTGTGTGTGTGACTTATGCAAACAATAGATCAAGTGTTTCTTTTCATTATATAGAGATTGTTCATTTAACCATCTTACATATCAGTCTTTTGACTTCTGCCACAAGAGATTAAATGTTGTGATGGTAATAGAATAATGGCTTAATTGCTTGGGTAATATATTACTGGATTAATTGTAATGATAATAGTTTACTCCTTCTCACTTAGACATAATGATTAACAATTATTGATTTATGGTTTATTGGCATAATAGTTTAATATGTTGTGCAATTTAATTTGAGTGATGTCATATTGCGTCTTGTCAACTTGTTGCTTGGGTGCGTGAGTATAGTCTTCTTGTCAGTTAATTCAGTCTCCTAGCACATTGAATTTTTCTTGGGTTATTGGTCTAGATATGTTATCTTGTGCCAGGGTTGTTTTCATGCCTATCGCCTGGTGATGGCATGATTCCTAATGAGGGGATCATTGTGAACCATGATGGATAGAGGCAAATAATAACCTGGCCGATGTTTGTGCTTCCCAATATGGGCGTTTGTTCGTTGTAATTGATGTTGGTACTTGGTTTTGTAAATACTTAATGTGTTTGGTTTTGCGCGATGTAGAGGTTTCTAGTTACTGGTCATCGAGGTCGTTGTGTCGAGATTGTGGATGTTGTTCTTTAGCTTGTAGGCATTGTCTTTCTTGTGTTGGGATAGTAGTCATTTTTATCTGTCTATTGATTATGTTTCGTCTAGTAGCATGATGTACTAGTATGTTGGGTCGTTGTTTTTTGTTCCCTGAATGCGTAAGTTGTGTTGATTGTCAAGTGGTGTTGATTAATTGTTGTTGTTGATTTCCTTCCTGATTAAAACTAAAAAAAAAATGCACTTCCTTGCGTCGCACGTGGTCGTAATGATGGGGGTATTTACATAGATCCTTCCCTTTTAGATACCATAATCCAAACTCTTATGTACCTTTGAGATTTCTAAATATCCTCTTTACTTCCATAACATGTGATTCCTTTGGTGTTGCTTGAAACCTTGCAACCTATCCAACTACCTGCATCACATTTGGTCTAAAAGTTGTCACATAGAATAAACTACCAATCATCGATCTATATTGTCTTTGATCCACATCCTTAGAATAATCATCCTTAATTAACTTCCAATTGGTCTAAATAGGAGTACTGACTAGTTTGAAATCTTCCATCTCAAACTTCTTAATCATTTCTCTGATGTACTTGGTCTGAGAGATGAAAATAATTTTTTCACACTAACATATTTGCAGTCCCAAAAATAAGATTAATTCACCAAGAAAAGACATCTCAAACTCATTCTTCATGTATTTGGAAAACGTCTGACTCATCCTGTCATCGTCACTTGCGAAGATAATGTCATCTACATAGACTTCAATAATCAATATATTGTCTCGATCCACCTTTATGTAGAGATTGTTTTCTACATTTCCTTCATGAAACCTTGTTGTTGTAAGTATATTTCTAGCCTTGAATACCATGCCCTAGGGGCTTGTTTGAGACCATATAAATCCTTCTTCAACCTGAAAACATAAAAAAAATTCTCTGACAACTAAAATCCTTCTGGCTGCTCAATGTAGACTTCTTCCTCTAGATATCTGTTTAGGAATGTTGATTTTACATCCATCTGGTACACCTTGATATTCTTGGAACATGCATAAGCTAGAATCAACCTAATTGATTCCATTCTGGAAACTGGGCAAAACATCTCTTCAAAATATATACCTTCAACCTGAGCATATCCTTTGCATACCAACCTTTCTTTGTTCCTGAAGACCCACTTTGTATCAATTACATTATTTTTCTTCATCCTTGGAACCAGTTCCCAAGTGTCATTCTTTTCTATCTGGTCTAAATCTTCATCCATAGCTTTGATCGAGAATTCATCCTTGTTGGATTCTTCAAAAGTGCTCAGCTGAATAGTAGATAGTAGTGCTAGATGTTGTTATTCTGGTGAGCAGATTCTTCTTCTGGTTTCAACTTCTACATATTTATCCCTAATAATATGTTCTAATGGATAATTTTTCTGCACTCATATGTTGGGTGTCTTTGGAGGTACTTGAATATATTTTTATTCTCTACTTCTGGCAGCTCTTCTTCTTAATCTGATTCCTCATCTTCTTCATCTTCTTTAAAATCTTCTTCATGATCGTGTTCCACTAAATATTTTCTACTTTATTTTATCTCTTGTCCCTTTGTCTCATCAATTGACACATTGATGCTTTCTACTATTCTCTTGAGTCTTAGATTGAATCATTTGTATTCTTTCCTTTTTCTTGAGTACCCAACCAGTATGCCTTTATCAACTCGAGAATCAAATTCTCCAATTCTGCCATCTTCTCTTTTGATGTAGCATTTGCTTCTGAATACTCTGAAGTTCTTCACATTTGTTGTTATTCCTTTTCATAGATCGTATGGAGTGTTATCATTGTTATTTCTGAGCATCCCTTTGTTCATGATGTGAATTTTTGTATGTACTGCTTGTACCCAAAATATATCTATTAACTTGGAATCCATTAACATGGTTCTGGCCATTTCCTATACTATTTTTTTCTTCCTTTCAACAACTCAATTTTGCAAAGGTTCCATGGCTACTAAGAATTTTCTCTTTATCCCATGCTCACTATAGAATTTCATGAATTCCTTTGATGTAAATTATCCTCGATTGTCTGATCTCAAACACTTGATTTTCAACTTTGTCTCAGTTTCAACCATCTCTTTGTATGTCTCGGTGTTTTTTAATGTCTCTAACTTCTTATTTAGAAAGAAAACTTCAATCATTATTGTGTAGTCATCAAACAATAGCATGAAATATTGTTCACTTTTCAATCCCTTCATTCTTGTCCAACTAGATTAGTATGTACAATACCCAGTGGTTTTGTTGTGGAATACTCCTTTGAATTGAACTTTGTCTTGGTCTATTTTCCCTGTAGACAATGCTTGCATAGAATATTTGTTGGCTTCCAGATCTCAATCATTTCTTTTACTTATTTCTTTTTMTGACTTTGACAAGATTATCAAAATTTATGTGACCCATTCTTTTGTGCCAAAGCCAAAATTCATCRTCATTTCCTAAGCAACATATTTCCTTTCCTATTTCATTTAGAACATATATGTTGCTTGGCGTTCTTACAGTTGTAGCCACCAACTTGTCTGATTCTACTTTCCTTATCTTGCACTTATTTSAGTCAAACACAATTATGTGTCCTTGATCACACATTTTACTTACACTTAGCAGATTGTGTTTCATGTCTTCGACCAGTAAAACWTTTTTTTTCGTGGAATCCTTACTTCCGAGATTGACTATGCCTTTTCCAATAATTTTGGYCGAGTTTTCATTCCCAAATGAAACYGATCCATCTCTTTCCTTCTTCAATGTAATAAATCTATATTTATCACCTTCCATATGCTTTGAGCATCCACTGTCAACATACCATCCACGTTTTTTATGTTGAGCTTGTAGATAAAGATTGCATTGTTCATTTTTTAATTGATCTTGCATACTTATCAATATCCTTTCTAGTTCCTCCTTATGATTGTTGATATTCTGGTTTGGTTCCCTTGGAGGAACAATAATTCTACAATATTTAGCCATATGTCCAAAGTTGTTGCACTTGTAGCAATCTACCTCATCACTCAATGATCCAAATTTGTTGTACCTTATATTTTGTGCTTCATGAGATATTCTTCGATAACTATTTCTTGTATATCCCTCATCGTTGCTTCTATTCTTGGTATTGGCTCTGCAATTCACGGTTTTGTGCCCAAAATTATAACATGAATAACATGAACCAAGAAATATAGTTTGATACCTCGGAGTGGATGCTCTTCCAAATCCTTCTTCTTCTTGAGGTCTTTATATAGATGGTTGTTGTTGATACTGACTTATGAATCTTCTAGGTGTTGCAGTGTCTATGTAATATTCCTCTTGAGTCTTTCTATCTTCTTCTTTTTGAGAGGGATCTATGATGGCTTATTCATATCTTCTTGGTTCTACTTCTTACTTTGTCATTTTGGATCTTGAACCTTTCTTTGTCTACGTCTGATTGTATCCTAATCTAGATATGTCATAGTAATGTCTTTGACTGTTAATGATATTATCCAATATCCTAGTGTTGTTTTGCTTCATGTTCTTCTTTTGAATATCTTTTCTTAGAGTGACTATCTTTGCTTCCAAGACTTCAATGATATTGTCTCTTTTTTCTAACTTCCACCTGAGTGCTTCTTTAATTTTCTTTTCTTCTTCTGCCTGGATTTTTAGCTTCATGATCGTCTACTCGACTTCTTTGGAGTTATGAGATTCTTATTTCTTTGTTATTTCTTCCTAGAGTGAATTTTTTTTCTTCTTTTCCTTCTTTAGAGATTTTATGGCACATATCAATTCTTCCCTATAATCGACTTCTACATTGTAATGATCCCCAAAATTACAAAATAAAATAAAAAACTTTTTCTTAGGGACATTAAAATCACATTCTCTTCGGTCAAGTTATTTCGAAGGTCTCAAGGTTATCATAAATAAATAGATGTTGATACTATCAACTCCCATAAGGGCTATGTTTACCACTGTTGTCAATACAACTACCTTCCTTTGTAAGAGATTTTATTCTTTGATTATCTCAGGTTGTCTAGAAACCACATATATAATGGGTACAGGGCTAAATTCGCTATATAATCTAGTTCCTCAATTACTAACATTTCTAATGTTAGTAAAAGGGTTAAAGACTAGTCCCTAGACATAACTTCTAAAGTTGTAAAATGTTAAACATTAAAGGTATTCCAAACCTCTCCAAACATAACATTATCGTTGATTATAACATAAGAGAACCTATACGAGAGGTATTGGGTTCCGAAAGGAACTACAACTTTCTCGTATTAAAGGTCACAAGTTTTAAATTAATGAAGGACTTTAAATTTTTGTTAGCTTGCTCGAGCAATAAACTCTGTGTGAAACAAGGCATGATTAACCTTACGCTACCATTACCCCAGACTTGAAGTGGGATGATGGTTGGCATCGTGGAAGGGTTCAAGCATACCAGTCCTCCTTTCTGAATGCGTTAAAGTTAATGAACCAGGTGGTCTCACCTCAACTGACGAGAAGCTGGACTTATCGACTATACTAGAAAGGCCCCTAGCTGAGTCATCTCCCTCGCGCAAACTTGGTGTAAAGTCGATTGAGGTACTTGTCAGATCCTGAGTTAAAGCCCCTATCCAGCCTAATAATGGTGATATGCCAGGGTGCCTTCTGAGGTTTATTAATCGATTATTGTGTCCAATGTAAAACCTGCCACCTCACCTTGTTCACATGGTAAGGTATTGTTGCGTACTACCATCATTACTCTACTTCTGCGAAGGGTTGGTAGGTGATTAATGTTCATCTCTCGCCTGTGTCTAGGTATTTGCAAAAAGAAATGTTTTAGCACTAACCCTGTGGTAGCTTAGCTCTGTAAGTGGTTGGTATTTTGGGTGGACGCGACCGAGGTGGAGGCTATGGAGGCGTTCATCCCTCGGGTGTTCCCTGCATACGATAAGCCAAAGACTCTGTGTTGTTTTGCCTTTGAACCCGGGACTCTTGAATGTTGAAATACGTGTTGTGGTCACCGCCTACTCCTCTTAACTCTATTGGTTTTGATATACTCTGGTTTGAGTTGAGGATTTATCAGTTTGTTGGGTTGTTGTAGATCCCCTATTCTATATTGGGTTCTATTAATTTCCTGTTACTTTGTGATAGGTATCTTTTCTTCTATGAACCCTCGTAGAAGGCTCTGGACTGTAAGGGATCCCAAAGGAGACAGGAGAGTCACAATCATACGAGTTAGTTCTTCTAGTTCATAGGTAAGTTCTATGCATTTCCAGTCCTCGTAATGTATGTCTGATCTCGGTATAACTCGATAAGAGACTAAACATTCCCGGTTATGTTTTCGAGGTTTAAAGATTCAAAGGGTTTGTTGCCCCTCTTGTTATAAGACTGTATACAAATATGGATATATTTACAAGTAAACGACGGAGATCCCAAAAGTAATAATAGGTCTCACTATATTTTATACCGCCTAGACGCTTTCATATTAATTCAAGGTGTCTTCGGTATATTTGTCGTCGAGTAAATCCTATGGTTAAATTATTTCTTGTTTTCTACTGTGATTCGTATATCCGCCACCATATCCTATGTGTATAAACTGTTCATCATTATTGCCGATGTTATTGTGTAATACATCCCCTGGGTTCGCAAGGAGTCGGGGATGGAAAAAATATTCAAACTAACAATTCTTAAATCTGAGAGGAAGAACATACTCCCTCAACTTCTGTGATTATTTCGCCTATGAAATTATTTCCATTTAGGGATTTTATTCCAAGCGCTCGACTATAGAATTATGTATTTAGAACTGTCTATTCACATTACTTCAACAAAAAGGGTAAAGAAAATGAATTATTCAATTTATGGTAGTTATCTCAATGGTTCATGTATCATACTGTATGAAATTATCATTCTACTTGTTTGCGGTTCTATTTTATTAGTTGTTCTTATTCGATTAAGATTTTCTCGGTTGTAATCACTAATGATGGGCCCTTGTTTTTCCTGCGAGGGGTACCCATCAACCTTCTTTGGTTCCATTTCCCTTTTCGACTCTGGATCGATTTGTTCAACGGCGCCGATGGAAAAAGTTCCACACCAATCACAAGCTAAGTAATAATTCCTGTATTAAATCTTCAGTATTTAATTTTGTGGATTCTCTCTGCGCGTGATTTATTTTCTCATGATTAAATTTCGCTACTTTCTAGTTTTCAAAATATAATGTCATTTTTATTTAACTTTTGTTCTCTCTAAATCCCATTGTTGATTCTCGTGATCCATTTTAGGATTCGGATGTTTCACGTTCAATGGACTCGGATTATAGTCGGACCCGAAAAGGTGTTCAAGTTCCGACAACCAGACTTAAAAGTTAGTCTCTAAGTTCTGTTCGCTACTGTACAGAATTTCAAAGTAAGGTTTTGTCATTACCAGGCTTCTCAGGGTAGTCGATTTGCTTGTAATTTAAATCCTAAATTAGAAAAACAAAAGGGGAAGAAACCCCGTATTGAAATGAATTTCACTATACCAAGATTTATGCTCTAGAGAGTTTAAGGACTCGTTCTAGGCATTTTGTCATCTCTGCACATTCTCTTTTTTTGAGGCTATTACGAGGAGAACAACTGTAACTCTCTTCTATATTAATATAGTTATTTTTCATGGGAACCTTTCTGTAATGACCAATAATTATCCTCTGTGTATTAGATATTCGTAGTTATAGTTCGATGCAGAAATAAATGAATACAATATTCCTATATTAGTTTCCAGAATTCTCTAAATGTTTACACATATTGAAATCTCATTATAGATGTTGAGTACTTAAAGGTGTATGACCATATGATTATCTTATGACCGGTAGAACGTTCCAGGATTCGAAATTCCAAGATGTGCATAATTAATTTTTATTTCTTCAAGTAAAATGGAGTTGTTCTTGGTACAACTAACACACAGTAGTCTGGTAACACCGTTTAATGTTCGAATCTGGCTTTATTTCCACTAGAACTATAACACATCACTTTATAATTTCATAAATTAATATATTTCTTATGTTATTACAACATAGAACCTACATAAGTCCATATAGATACATTTATGTAGAATACTAGGTCGTCCCTATAGTGAATAGTATACTACGCTCGAGTAACTACAGTCTTTTAATCGAATCAAATTATTTATACTCCAATTAATCTACAACAACTCTGTAATTCTATCTAATACATATGATAGTAAGATAATCGTCCACAATAGTAATTGGATACAATCATTTCAATGGTACATTCATGAAAAGAGGAGAGTAGAGAGACATATCTGAATTAGTCCGCGGGGAAACAAAGGGAACAATCACATTCCTCCCAACCGTTAGAACAAGGCAGCCAACGCTTACCCAATTCACCCCCTAGCCTGACCATGAGTCCATGAGGGAAAACTTGAAATCTCCTCTTCAGCACTGTCTTCCTTTATCAGTAGTCTTTTCCTTTCCTCACACTCAGTAATCGGTGTTCACAACAGCAAGTACATAGTGGTATTTTTTCCCCAGCATACTAGACAACATCCCGCCTCCTCACATATGTTATTTATCAAAACAATCCCCCGTATTGCCTAGGTCTTTTTCCCTCTCTTGGGAATTTTTGCAGCTTTATAAATCCCCCGTATTGCCTAGGTCTTTTTCCCTCTCTTGGGAATTTTTGCAGCTTTATAAATCCCTGATTTTCAGGGGCTGCCAATGGCCAAATCCCTAATCTTCCACATGTAAAAATCAGCCCTGAGGTAGTTCCAACATGTTCCCCTCTTATGGAGTCATGGTCAGTTAATTTTAACATGGTTGTTCCATTTGTCCTCCTGCAGTAAATATAAAATATTATGTTTTCATACAAGTGTCATAATCAAATAGTTAGTTGGGTCAAATCAGAATCTTTGCCCAACAGTCATAATAATTAATTACAATTTTCCAAATTCGAAATTTGGAATTGCCATAAATGGCAAAAATTTTCCAAATTCGAATTTACCAAGAACGGAATAGTTTTCTAACAATTTTTTTGAATTTTGAAAAATACTTTATTTTTTGGGATGTCACATCCTTTCCCCCTTCAATAAAACATTGTCCTTAGTGTTCGTTCCTTTCTTGGAACATGATTGGATGAGATTTCCTCAAATCTCCCTCCAACTCCCAAGTGGCCTCCTTGGGGCTAAAGTGCTTCCATTGCACCTTTACCTGAGCGACGGCTCTGTTCCGAAGTGTTATTTCTCTACAGTCCATAATGCATAGGGGTTCCGCCTGGAACTCACCTTCTAGTTCCACCTGCACCAAGTTCCAATCATTCATATGAGTAGGGTCATGGACATACTTTTTTAATAAGGAAACATAAAATACATTATGAATTCTTAGATTAGCTGGAAGTGCAAGTTAGTATGCTACGGGTCCAATTCAAGCTAGTATCTCAAAGGGCCCACAAAACCTGAGTGCCAACTTGGCACAGTTCCTGAGTTTAGTGAACTCTTTCGGGCTTTGAATTTTAAGTAAACCTGATCTCCCACTTGAAATTCCAAGTGTCTTCTTTTTTGGTCCGCATAACTTTTATGTCTGTCATGTGCCTCTTTTAAGTTCTGTTGCACCTTTCTTACCGTACTTTCCATTTCTTGGAGCATTTCTGGTCCAACCATGAGTCTGTCAACCAGGTTGTCCCAGCTAATTGGTTTCGTACACTTTCTGTCGTACAATACCTCGAAGGGGCTCAATTTAGCCGAAGTTTGGTACCCATTGTTATATGTGAATTCTACCAAGTACAGGCAGTCTTCCCACTTACTCGGTTTTGTTCTTACGTACATGCAGAGCATATCTTCTATGATCTGATTTGTTTTTTCGGTCTGTCCATCTGTTTGTGGATGGTAACTCGTGCTGAAATTCGAATTAGTGTTTAGCCCTGCAAACAATTCTTTCCAAAAGGTGGACGTAAATTTTACGTCTCTATATGAGATCACCATTTTAGGAATACCTTGCAGTCTAAAAATTTATTTCATAAATATTTCAGTGATGTTTATATCTTTAAAAGTACATTTCACAGGAATAAAGTGTGCAAACTTACTGAGTTTATTGATTACAACCATAATAGAATCATTTTGTTTCTAAGTTTTAGGCAAACCTGTTATAAAGTCCAGTGATATGGTCTCCCATTTCCATTCTGGCACTGGTAATGGCTGTAATAGGCCAGCTAGATGCCAGTGTTTGGCCTTAACCTGCTGACAATCTTGGCACCTAGCCAAGTATTATGTTGTTTTTCCCTTCATATTAGGCCAGAAAAATAGTTTTCTAAGTGTTGTTATTGTTTTCTGGTATCTTGGATGGACAGAATACGGTTTCTTATGCACTTCATCCAAGACCATTAACTTTAACTCTGTTGAATCTGGTATGTAAAGTTTGTTTTTAAATCATAATAGACCCTTCTTGTCGATACTCATATCTAGTTTATCTAAGTTTGCAGTGTTGTTTTGTAATTCTGCCATTATCTTAGTGTAACTTTCGTCATTAATACCTTTTGTCCTTATTCTTTGTTCTAGATCACTTTCTGCCCTGCTGATATCTATCTCAAATAACCCATGGACTCTTCTGCTTAAAGTGTCTGCTACCTTATTCTCCTTACCTTTGATATGTCTGACCTTGAAGTCGAATTCGCTCAAGAAGGCTAGCCATCTTGCTTTCCTTGCATTAGGATCTGGTTGGCTAAACAGATATTTCACCCCACTATTATCCGTCAATAGTAGAAATTTTCTACCCATTATGTAGTGTCGCCACATTTTTAAGGCGTGTATTACCACTGCCAATTCTAAGTCACGAGTGACATAATTTCGCTCATGTTCTTTTAATTTCTGGGACTCATAACAAATCACATGTCCTTCCAGCATTAGGACGCCACTTAATCCTTCTTTAATTGCATCAACACATACGGTAAAGTCTTTATCTGGGTCTGCTACTCTCAATACGAGTGCAGTTGTCAATAATTCTTTCAACTTGTTAAAACTGTCTTGACATTTCTGTGACTAGTTAAACTTGGTCCCTTTCTTTTGTAATGACGTGATAGGGTAGGCTATCTTGGAAAACCCTGCTATAAATCTACGATAATATCCGGTAATTCCCATGAATGGTCGAATATCCGCTACATCCTTAGGTATCAGCCATTCCATGATGGCTTTTATTTTCTCAGGGTCTACGACAATGCCTTCTGCTGAAATTACATGTCCTAGATACTGTATTTTATTTTGATAAAAGTCACACTTATCAAATTTGGCGTATAGTTTGTGGTTCCTCAACGTTTGCAGAACTATTCTTAATTGTTCTTCATGTTCTTCCTTTGTTTTAGAGTAGACCAGAATATCGTCAATAAATACTAGTACGAACTTGTGCAAGTACTGACTGAAAATACTGTTCATCAGGCACATAAATGTGGTTGGTGCGTTAGTGAGTCCGAAAGGTATGACTATGAATTCGTAGTGTCCATATCTTGTTTGAAAAGTTGTTTTTATTATATCCTCATCCTTTATTCTTACTTGATGATAACTGGATCGTAAATCCAATTTCGAAAAGATCTTGGCCCCTCCTACTTGATCGAACAGGTCATTTATCCTAGGTAAGGGGTACTTGTTCTTAATAGTCATTTTATTCAATTGTCTATAATCGATACAAAACCTTAGAGTACCATATTTCTGTTTTACAAAGAGGACTGGTGCCCCCCCATGGTGAAACACTCGGTCTGATATACTCTTTGTCCAACAATTCCTGTAATTGTATTTTTAATTCTGTCAATTCTGCTAGACTCATTCGATAAGGTTCTTTTGAGATAGGGGTGGAACCAGGTAGCAGATCTATGGAGAAGTCTATATCCCTCCTAGGAGTTAATTCTAGTATCTCGTCCACAAACATGTCTTTGAATTCACGTAGGACACTAAAATCTTCTAACTCTAGTTTATCTACCTTCTTTAACAGATTCGTTACTTGGATGGCATAAACTTGACATCCCTTTCTCATACATTTCTTGAGTTGCATTGCTGAAACTTGTCTAATTGATACATGTTTTGGTATGCCTTGTGTTGTTCTAGTAGTGCCATAATCGTCTTTATAGTTAAGTGTCTTTGTATAACAATCTAACACTTATTTGTGCTTTTCCAACCAATCCATTTCGATAATCATATCATAAGATCCTAATGGTAGGATGTTCAGATTTGTTCTTATGTTTTGACCATCTAAGCTAAACTCGAAATCAAAAATAAAGTCAACTACTTTCCTTTTTGTTCTCGTTGCTAATTGTACCAGCCATGGTTTTGTGTGCTTCATTTTCTTAAGTTTATTTGACTCTACTATATCAGGAGTAATATAACTTAATGTAGCTCCAGGGTCGATTAAAACATAAATTTGGTTTTTATTGATTTTACCTTTGATTTCTATTATTAAGGTACGAATCTTTCCCCATATTCCATTTTTATGCTATTCTTGCATATTTCTTAAAGGAACTTTCTACTTTCATGTACTCATACTGGTACACATGAGTAATACAGTAGTTGAAACTCCTCACAGTGGTTGGAATACCTC
>ML827040.1:82031-101386 GCA_009831015.1 Picea engelmannii
CCAGCCATAGTAGATACAATCTTAGGCTTATACGGTAGAAAGAACAAACATCTAAGCCTACATGTATACATAAACGGAGAAAACCCCGATTGATCTGTACTCAATTCCTTCACCGTGCAGGTAATGAAATTGGCCCAAAATTTTTATACGCGGAAACTTCAAATTTATCGTATAAGTAAGTAGTCGCCATTTATAAGAAAAACATCACGCTTCGTCTCTCACAACCTACTGCCAGTAATGCGACTTTTTTTCTTCGGCCATGGATGATCTATGTTGTATCGGGCATGGCAGGGTAATTCTTTTTCAGGCATTATGGAGGACCTGCGCAGGAATCGAAGATGACACCGGCCACTCGAGTTGAAGCAAAGCCAAGGTTGAAGCAAAGCTCAGTCCTCAGAGTTGGCCGCCTACTTCCATCCCTTCATTCATTAAATAAAGGTAATCAACTCTCGCCCCTGCCGTGAATATTGACAGAAACTTTTAAAAAAGTACGATAGTCGATAACGAAGGATCGCGGCAATTTCCGCACTGGCTTTTTTCTGACGAACAGATTTCTGTATCAGATATGATAATATACTCAACAGATTTTCTTGTTCCATCTTCCTGTGTAAAATAGACTCGTGGCGCAGTTCTGAACAAAGTAAGTCAAGTCAAGAACGGTGGGGAGGCTACCACGTACGATCTAATTAATAAACAGTGGTAAAAGTGTTTTTGTCATAAATGAGGATGATGCTTAACGTACATGGATACAAGATTTGATTTATGAGGATGATGGTTAACGTACAGTGATATAAGATTTGATTTATGCAACTTAAAAAAAAATAAAAAAGGAAATAACAGTTTGCTTTATTATTCTCTTTATCTAAAAAGAGGCAGATATACTATCTAAAAAGGCTATCCATATGAGAAAATAACTTATAATCAATGGATTTAAGGAAATGAGGTTCATTCTCTATTTCTAAATCTTTATTAGCTTGTATATGTTTATTTTTAGTGGTTTACAAAACTTTAGAGAAAGGCGTCAGCAAATTTTGGTTACACATTTTGAAAGTTGTTAGTGGAACGCTGCTGATTTTAAGTTGTTAGTTGGCTAGCCGGCAAAGAAAAGATCTTAACTTGGGATTTGCTCTGCTGGAGAGGATGGGAGGGACCCGGAATATGCCCTCTATGTCGCCATGCACCGGAAGACATACATCATCTTTTGATCCACTGTGAGTTTTTGATGGAAGTTTGGCACAGACTGCTAACTCACTTTAATCTTCCTTTTTCCTGGCGCAGGAGCACAGTTTCTGAATGTTTCAATGTGTGGCACTTAAATCGCTCCTCACCGATTTGCTTGGCAGCCCACGTCTGCTGGCATCTATGGATCGAAAGGAACAGTGCACTGTTTGATGACCGGGCTCCTTCCTTGCAAGCGGTAATTTACAGAGTCCTCGCCATTTTCAACTCGCAGCCGCCTTCAGTTAAACAATTCCTTTACAAAGTCATCGACCTGAGCTTGCCTGATGGGTACACCCTTGCATGCTTTGACGGAGTTGCCCTGTCAAATGGTCATTGTTGCGGGGCTGGAGGTTTTTTCAAAACTCACCCGTCGAGAATCACTAAATGGTTTCTCAACGGTGGCTCGGGATCGAATACCAAAGCGGAGCTCCTGGGACTTTGGGCTTCCCTCTCCCTAGCTTCCTCTTGGTCCATCAACCCTCTGCTGGTCCGCGGCGATTCGAGAGTCATCATCGATTGGATTTCTCAAAAATCCAAGCTTCACTCTGTCCAGATTGAGTGCTGGAAACAAAAAACGCTGGATCTTTCCAAAAGATTCCCTAACATAAGCTTCCAGCACTTCCCAAGATCTTTCAATTGTGAAGCGGACGCTCTCTCAAAGAGAGCTTTAACCGAGGTGGCAGGAAAACTCACGATCTTCCATTGTGATAATGGGATCGAGAGTCCTACTTCATACCTTAGCATTTTCTGATCAATGTTTGTTGTCCATCATCTTCTGAAAGTCGATAGTCTATTCTATTGCCTCCTGCAAGTTGTTTGGTGACCTTTCCTCACAGTTTTCTCTTTGTTCAATTAGGTTTCTGTGGCGAGAAATATGTTCAGAGATTGTCGGAAGAACCACAATATTTAAGAACCACAACCAGATGTCTTAAATATTGTGGTTCTTCCGACAATCTCTGAACAGTTTTCTCTTTGTATTTCGAGGGCCGCGTTTTAGGATGTTGGGTTGTTTTTTCCTATTCCGTTGTATCGGTCGAATCACTGATGGTGCACCGACCTCAGTCAAATTACTCATTGCAGTTCTCCTCTTTGTAAATGATTGTATACCATATATAAAATCGAGAGAATTTTTTCATGGAAAAAAAAAGAAAAAGCTGCTGATTAGTTTTTGAATAAAGATACTTTTATAAAAAATAAACAGTTTATTGTTATTCTTGCTTTTTGAGATTGTTTTTAATATAATAGTTTTATATAGATTAAGGTAAAAAATTTAGTGTTATAAATTTTATGGTTTTAATGCATGTAAAAAAAATTGTAATCTTCTATATAAATCTGAAATTATATTAATTTTTTTTTTTTTTCAAAAAGAAATTAAAAAATATTAATTTATAAATAAAATATTTAATTATAAATAAAAAAATACCACAATTTAATTTTAAATTAATAATCAAAATAAATTTCATTCAAACCATTAGGAGAAACATAAAATACTAACATGAACCTAATAATTGTAGGTTAGATTAAAAAAAATTATGGTACCAATTCATAGAATGTACTCTATGATGATGAACATTAAATTGAGTATTCATATTTTTATATTTAAAATATAAAAGTGAAAGATTCTATGATGATGAATATTAAATTGAGTATTTATATTTTTATATTTAAAATATAAAAGTGAAAGATTCTTTGTAATAGGTTGGAGATAGTACAAATTAAAATATTTATGTTTATTGTACTATATATATAGTAATATTGATAGTATATTAAATTGAGTATTCATATCTTTATATTTAAAATATAAAAGTGAAAGATTCTTTGCAACAGGTTGGAGATAGTACAAATTAAAATATTTATGTTTATTGTATTATATATATGTTTAGTAATATTGATAGTACATTAAATTGAGTATTCATATCTTTATATTTAAAATATAAAAATGAAAGATTCTTTGTAATAAGTTGGAAATAGTATAAATTAAAATATTTATGTTTATTGTATTATATATATGTTTAGTAATATTGAAGATGACAATATAAAAAAAGTTTGGCCATTTATGATATTGGAGTTTCTTCATAACTATATTTCATTAAACTTTTGAATACTATAGATGAGCTATCTAAAAAATACACAACAAATTACTATTGAGGAAGATATACTTGCAAAAAACAACAAATTGTGAATAAAAAGCTATAATTGATTGAAAGAATCAAGAAAATAGTTATTCTCCATGAAAGATAACTTAAATGCATACAACTTCTCATATGTAAACAAAAAAGTTATGATGAATAAATTTCTAAATTTCTAAAAAAGACTTAGAAATTCAAGTATTTATTAGATCATTGTTCTATAATATACAAGAGAGATGCTATAAAGTCATCCATATCCATAGTGTTAATTTGAAGGCACATAGAGATATCAAAACAAATGTTATTAAGGAATCTAATTTCTTGGAGCTAATTGTGCAAGAAAATGTTACTTTCACATGAAAGGTAAATTGTATATGTTCTTAAAGTTCAAATTTAAAACACAATTGTGGAGGAAATTAGACAAGAAAATTGTATTCCAAAAAATATCAGTTTTTTGGTCTCCTTGTAAATACTAAGTGATTCTTCTCCTATTTGACAAATTTGACATCCTTGCAATTGACAATCAGATTGAATGTTAGAAAAGATGGAGAAAAATTGCAAGACCATGCTTGGAAGGAACTTAGTAAAACAATCATTTCAAACATTTTATTTTTTTTTGTTTGATTTTTGAAAACTAGACAAAGGAAATCTTATTCACCTCAACTATTGTATTGTATTGATTGAGCATAAATTTTCCATGGACAATAAAGTCACGAAGAATATAGATAACATCATATTTTTCTTTCAATGGTTTGATTAAGCATAAATTTTCCATGGACAATAAAGTCACGATTCATATAGATAACATCAATTTTTTCTTTAAAATAATCTTCTTATGAAAATGCTATTAAATTTGGCAAAAGGTTTCTTAAGATGTCATGTTTAAGATAACATGACACTTTTGTATTTTCTTTGTTGATAATGTTGCACTTTAACCTGTCTAAATAGTTGCAGAGTGTTTGAGCCTGACATCTAGCACAATTCAACATTGTTCCTTGTATTGATCCAAAAGACTCTACTGCTAAATTGCACTTTGAGCATATAGGTTGAAAAGGATTTGAATATATGTTTCCTATTGTCAATGTGCCTTGAACCTATTTGACATGAATCAATGTAACTATGAGTCAATGTTTTTTTAATGGACAATATGTATAATATAACATATCTATAGATGCTTACTAACTTTTACCTGGTTTGTGCACTTAAGCAGTAGTTTTATATCATCAAAGACCTTATTTTCCTTTAATGGTGCAATGAACATTGATTTCCCTGTGCACAGTACATTTGAAGTTGTTTCTTTTCGTTTCACAATGTTTCTAAATAGAAACATAGGAAATTCTTTCATTGAAAGATGATCCTCAATGAAAGCAAAGTCGACTGCAAATGTTGGAAATAATTGTAGCTACATTTTAACGAGATAAATTGGTTTCCATTTTTACTTAGAAAGTACATCAGAAAAAAATAAATCAATTGTATTATAAATGTTTGAATCGAAAAAGAATTACTATTGCCTTATCATTTCCTGAATTGCCATATTTGATTTTCATTGTATATTGTGTGCCTAATTTCTTTGCACTAGTCACAATTCCACCTATTGTTCCACTGGCATAGTGTTTTGTTGTTGCTAAAAGTATTATAATTTATGTGTTTGGTGTGAAGTTGTATTCTTGACAAATAGGTGTTATGTTTGTTATGCTAGTCTCTTGTTCCACTAACAGAATACAGTCAGCTTTGCCATGATCATAGATGGTTTTGGGTGCAACTTTCAAATTTGTAATACGAATTGATTTTCCTGGCAGGATTTTTGCTTGATGTTGTTCAATGAAATTGTTGCAGACATTCAAGGTTGCATCCATCTCGCCTTTTTTATATGTTAAATTTGCATGCAAAAGCTCGGTTGACTTTTCTGATTTGTCAAGTGTTTCTCTATACGTAACAACAGCATTGCCATCGAAAACTTGCACAGCTTTGCAACTAATCATTTCGTCAACACTAATTGGAACATAAGATATTTGTTTGGTCCTATACATTGTAAACAAACACAAGTCAGCATATGAACATGGGAAGGAGACATTTGAATCCATATTTTACAATGTCTACCTTTTTTTTTTTCTATCTCAGATGTTGTTGCTCTGTTTTGTTTATTCTCACTGCCTTTTCTCATGTTGTTGTGTGCAAAACAATATTTGTTATGTTAGATGAAGATCCAACAAATTTGAACTTATAGCATAAACTAAATTGTATACCAAGAGAAAGTGTAAGAGAAACAATGCAATTATATTTGGAAACATATTTTTGACGATAGTTAAAGCAGTTGATTTCAAATGCACATATCTATAAACGTGAAACTTATTTTGTCAAATGAAAAAAGATCGAAACATTAAAAGTATACTTACAATATTGACAAATGATATTGTTTCGTATTACCAAGTTTGCAAATGTTGGGTTTACATCATAACTGTGTTTTACTTGCTTCACCTCAGAAGGTAAGTATTTTTACTACGGTTTAGAAGAAGTCAAAAAGAAACTGAATCATAGTACTTTTGATGGTGCAAGTTAGAGGTAAATTCGACTACATATTTCATAAGGATTCTATAGCGATAATGAATAACTAGGATGGTAGAATAGTAGACCTTGTTTGTGAAAGAAAATTGATGTTGCAGAGCATGTTCCAAGGACCATCAAGTTCATCTAAGATCTAATTTGATTCCTTAGTTTTTCTAAGTTCTGAGAGATTACCCTAACATAAGAAATCCATGTTGATTTGTTTTAGCATAAAACAATGAGAGAAAATGTACTTTAAAGATTATGAGGCGACAATTTAAAACTCTAGTGCACTTTATAATTTGTAACAATGATAGATGGCCAACAAATCACAAGAACAGTAGTATCGATGAGTTTTTTCATAAAAGCATATTAGTGTTGTAAAGCACAAATGGAGCATATATAATGGAATGCAGTGGTGCAAGTAAAATATGTAATCATGTTTCGAATTTTATACTAAACTTAGTGTAGCAAGCCACTTGATATATTAGATTACTCAAATAATCAAAGAATCAATCTACGATCAAGCAAATTCGGAAATATAGGAGACGAATGATAGGCTAGCAACAAAGTAGCTACAAAGTGTAATTGTTTAAAAATAGAAAATTGGTTAGAGCCATAATGAAAATCTTTCTTATGCATTTGTATAAATATTTCTTATGCATTTGTATTCTAGTTGTTGTGTCTATAATGTTTTTCTTTATGTCTCATCAAGACCATCAACTTTCTCTAATAGAAAATTTTATTGTTTGGTCTTGCCAAGTTTGCAACGGAAGCTTTCATTGCAAAAAACATTGTTGCATATTGGAAATCAAGTGCATAGAGTGAAACAAAGTGGCAATACTAAAATATTAAACTATGCCTATCATGCATTAAAGATTTTACATTGTAGTTAAATATGTCTTATGTTGACACTTGCATTTTCTGACTATGCAAAGCAAAGAATTGAAAGAGACACGGATGGTGGGGGAAAGAATATCATGTTCATTTGATACTAAATTTAATTGTAAATGTTGTTGCAAATTATAAATCAAGTGTATAGAGTCAAACGAAGTGGCATTACTAAAGAGTCAAACGAAGTGGCATTACTAAAATATTTAACTATGCCTATCATCCATTGAATATTAAAGGTTTTACATTGTAGTTAAATGATGTCCTCTGTTGACACTTGCATTTTTTACTATACAAAGAAAATAATTGAAAGAGAAAGACGTAGTATGGGGGGGAAGAATATCAAGTTCATTTGATAATAAAATTGATTTTTTGGTTTTACTAAGTTCCTAGACGATGGACTAACTTGAGTGCTCTATTTTGTTGTGTTTCAGAAAGGATTTTAAGGAGGGAATTTAAAACTCTGGTTGGTAGATATTTTGAAACAATGAAAGATTTCCAAGAAATTATTAGCATGGTAGCAGTGAAAACTTTGGCCATGAAATTAACCTATTACAAAGAATAAAGGTTGTAGATAAAGTGAAAATAAGTCATTAAAACAAAATGGAATCAAAGCTCTTGTTCCATAGACAACTTAGTGTAGGATGTTACTTGAGACGCTAGAATTCTAACGTATCATTAAGCATATTATAAGATTTATGGGGCTTATGTCTCCATATGGATATCCTATCAACTAAAACTTATTGAGCGAAATTGTTAGGAGAAGCACATTCAAGAATTTGAGAGAGTTGTGCATGTATCTAAATATGCTAGCAATCAACGCTTTTTGAATGAAACCGTGAGTATGTAAACAAATCACTAGAAACATATTGTGAATTTTCCTTATGTATTTGGATCCTAATTTCTCTATTTATCATGTGTTCATCAATGTAAGAGTATTGATATCTTTTAAGGATATCAACTTGGTGCGGTATTGAATTTCATTATTTGGTCTTAGTAAGTTCCTAATCATTGCATTTAAATAAGAACTATATTTTTATAACACACCCAACCCCTTAAGTATCCTTATAAGGAATGGGGCATTAAAATTCATCGTTCTTCAACCATATCGAAACATATCCGCGAGGGTACCATTATCTTCCGCTCGTCAAGATATTTCCAACAACTGTAATGTTTCTCAAAATTGAACTCTGGATTGAAAGTTATGGCTTCTCAAAGTTCCTGGCCCTCATTGGCCAACAACCACGTCATTACCACATGGTGTCTGCATGGTTTCTTATTACTCATGCCATCCAACATGGCAGTGACATGTTAGATTCACGGGACCGATCCTTTGGCCCACCTTCTCGTCATCGGGACTTCTTATCTCACAGATCACTCCCACTCGTGAAACTCTGACAACAATACTCCAAAGGGTACCTTCCCAAATCCGATGGTTGTCGATTCTCGATATCTACGGCCTAAATCACATTGTAGATATTACTTGGTGAGGTTAATGCCCAAATTACCAAGGTTTTCACAATGCATGGATGTAAACCCCAAGATCTATGGTGAGGGTTTCACCCCTTTTCTCCACAGATCAATGAATGTCACTTAGTCTCTGAGTCCTTATCATCGTCAGGATTTTACCCTCATGGAGCCTCACACTCCAACACAAAATCTCTAAGGATGACCCTCTATTGGATCCACTTCATATCTGACGGTCTTCAGACTTATCATCCAAGGGTTCCAACTACGTCGACGTTGCCAACTCCCATGGGGGTTAAAAATTGTCCCTTATCGTACGATATGGGTCCTACGAGGGATCAACGAGTAAGGTTTGTTCTCAGCTATCCATTGACCAACAGATGTCCTTAGCCTAGACTTCTATCATTGTCAATGATCACCCTGTTGTCTTCAACACTCCTCATTCAAACACGACCTTACTAACATTTCAAACTCCAACGACGATGCATATGGTTCCTAAGGTCCAAATATCCTCGTCACATCCTCGATGAGATCAATTGTTATCCTCATATTTCCTCTCCAGACCATCGTCAGTCAACCAACAAATGACACATGTCCTCCTAAGAGAACTCTAGCTTCATTGTTGGCATACCATGCCATTTAGGACGTCATCACATCCTCTGGAAACTACGACAGATCGATGACTTTCGTCGCACCTCACCACTCACTGATCAATGGTCCAAATCAATCCTCAAAGTACTTCATTTGGAGTACACGCATTCTATTAGTTTGAACCCCTCCAACAGGTCTCCTCCGTTGGACAACAGAGATCCTTATTTTCCCCTCCGATCAATAGTTAAGATTTAATTTCTAATCCTCCCTCATTAACCGACTTGCCTTGTCATCAGAGCTAAGGATAAGTTTGAATATTCCAAAATATCTCAGCATGAATTTTGGGCGATCTTGACTTAATGAACCCCCTTTCTATATTTCCCATTCTTTCCCTTGGTAGTATCATGGCTAGTACTTTGAGGCTTCACCTCCACAGTCAGTTGTTGGAAGTTACAATTAAAAAATAATATATTTACAATATTTACATTCCATTGCATGGAAATAACTAATTAGGATTAATTACAAGCTGGAGGAAATAAGGGTGTTACAATCCCCTCCCCCATAAAGGAACATTGTCCTTTGTGTTCTTTTCAGCAACACCTGCAATTCCATTAACTTTCATCTACTTTAGCAAAGTTCTCTTCTTCTTGATCTGGTCCTTTCCAAACTCTTGGCATTTAGCATTTGCCTACAATAATTTCAAACAACAAGCATATTAAGTCCAATTTCATGAAAAAACTTTTATTGTTGTTCAAACTCAAGAGGAAATATTTACACATCAACACAATACTTATCAGTGTAGTTCATGGATCTGCATCCCTATGGTTGTCTCATTAACTTTGCTCATTGTTTTCCTTGACATACCCATTGTTTGCACAATCTTAGTCAACAAATGAAAAAAAATGTAGAGACTCCACCGAGTCTTACTCATGAGTTATCAAAGTCTCCCCTACCTTGTGATCACTCGCCTTTCAGGATAAGGCTTAGGCATCCCCTTCTCTGCTATATAGTCCCTCGGGTGATCAGTATTTCCTGCCAAAGATTTCTTGATGCAGGAGCATCGCTCCACCTCATCAATGTGTCAAAAATCCAGCGAATCAGTGCACTTAGGAGGGAGTGGATCCCAACGAGAGAGGCATCAACCCTCTCATTTTAAACCCAAATTTAAAATTTTTAATGCAATTTAATGAAATTAAATGTTGTAAGGCTCAGGGAAAGCCGAGTCCATGTGTTTAAATAGGACAAGTGTAGAGTCGCCTTTAATGGCTAACAATAGGTAGATTTAGGTTTGATTCGGATGGGATATCCATTCATTGTAAATTAATGAGGTAGGTGGAGGAAGGCTCGAGGAGCCCATCTTTTGTAAAAATCTCTTGCATTGAAATTCATTAGTTAGTTAGTTAGTTGGGGAAAGAGCATCAGAGAGCTCAAGAGAGGAGAGGAGAAAGAGATGAAGACTCTGTTGCAGTCCATCTTTGTAAAAGTTTGTATAGAACCATTCAAATTAATACAAAGAGCAGTTTTTCTTGGTCATGAGGTTTCTATGTGTTTTATATGAATGTTTTCTTTTGAATGTGTTTACTGTATTTTTCTATGAATGTTGTTAGATGTGTGTGTGTTTCCCTTTGCAGGAATTAGATAGAATTCTCTATTTATTTGAAATTTTATGGGTGTTCTAGGCTCTTAGGCTTGTGCAAGGAGTGCACACCAAAGTAATTGAAATACTCTGTGAAGCCAGTGCAAGGAGTGTGTTTCAAACTCTATCTTGAGTTTAGGAAGAGTGTGCCATGTGGGCACACCAGAACAAGATTAAAACTCAGAAGGGAGGATTGTGCAAGGAGTGCACATCAGAGCTCTTGAACACTCTGAAGAAGACACACCAAATTTTTGAACACTCTGAGGGAGGCTCTGCAAGGAGTGCATTGAGCAGGCGCAAGCACTCTATTTTGAGTTATGTGAGAAGTTAAGACCCAGAGGAGAGTCGATTGCAAGTCTGCACAGATAGTGCACAGATTGGGCCATAAAAAATTCTAAGTCCTATAATGTAAGGGAAGTGCAAGTGTGCACCAATACCTCATATGAAGTATTGAAAAATCTCAAGAGGACGAGCGTAAGGTGCCAGGAGGGAACAAGAAGTTTTTAAAAGGAAAAGGGATGAGACCCTTAGAATTTCGAGCAATTATAAGCTCAAGTGGGACAACGTGAATTTCTGTCGATCAAGTGTAGGGAGTGCACATAGGACACACTTCACTAAGTGTTGGTCAAGGTGAAGAGATAGTGCAAGCATGCACAAAGACCTGCAAGGAGTGTAGAAGGTGAAGACAATGAAAGTCTCAGACTGTAGGAATAGCACAAGGTGTGCAAAAAATATAACTTGCTTCAAGATCAAAGCTCAGGAGGAGTAGCATTTTCCAAGAACGCAAGCAGAGGCCAAACATACAACCCTGTGGGAGAGAAAGACTCAAAG
This sequence comes from Picea engelmannii, assembly GCA_009831015.1. Lineage (NCBI taxonomy): Eukaryota > Viridiplantae > Streptophyta > Pinopsida > Pinales > Pinaceae > Picea > Picea engelmannii. Next base: position 93,342 of record ML827040.1, read on the forward strand.
GGTCGAGCCCCTTTGAATTTTAAATCATTTCAAGCTCAGGAGGCACGATGTAGAGACATAGACCAAGTTATTGGTCCTGCAGAGAAAGAAATCAAAGGATGAGCCTTTGAAAAGTTTGAAAATCCTTCATCAGAAGGAAAGTGCAGCATCAGAGGAGGGTGGAGCTAGAGGAGTCATTGGACCAGTTGTGGGAGAAGACTTGGACCATTGGATCAAAGCCCAAGTGGAAGTAGGAGCGCGCATGGAGGAGGACAGATCCTAGCCATTGGATCTTAGCGCAAGCTACAATGAACGTCGGATCAAGGGAAGTTGCATGGAGTTTAACCCTGTAGGTCCTCCAAACTTTGTAAGTCGGTATGTTTTCAATACTTAGGCGCAAAGGAGACGAAACTCCTAAAGCTTCGGAGGATGGAGCACATCCTGGTCATTGATTATAAGAACGTGCGGTGGCATATCCCACTATTCGAGAGAGAAACACTTCGGAGGAAGTAGAGTCATGGAATTAACAAGAGAAAAGGCTCACGAAGCCCCGAAGTCCAAAGAGAATTAGGACCGTCTAATTGAGATGACACGTGTCAACATATCGTGGTCTGGAGGTCCGTCGCTTCAGAGGAAGTGAGGAGTGGATGCTAAAGGTCACAAGTATTCCGAAGCTTCGAAGAGGGGAGTGCATCTGGACCGTCGACACTTTGGCCACATGTCAATGGATTGGGGTAGTACGGAAGACCAGTTGTCTGGGAGATCTGAGATGTGGAGTGTTCAAACCACCCGAAGCTCCGAACAAAATATTTAATATCGACTGTTGATGGGTAGAGAGATATGTGGCAGGAGATCTATTCATATGGAGGTCTGGTACTCCAGAAAAATCAAGGTGAAAGTGCCCTGAACTAAGAGTTCAAGAAGGCCCAAAGGCGAGATTCCCATAGTAGATCTCGATCGTTGGTTTATTAAGGTTTGAGGGTGGTTGAATATGTGTGTCTCTGGATATTCTTCCACTTCGGCATTTGACAGATCTGTGGTGTTGTGCAGTGGAGAGCTCTAAAGAGCGAAGACTCAGAGTGGATCGTGGTTGTTGGCTAACGGGGAGGTGTGAGTTGTTGATTTCTTTCCATGGTTGTATTTGGTGATTTGTTACTCTGAGAGGTTGGTAGAGTAGTACAGTTAAAATATCTTAATACCAAAGCTGTGAAATGGAATTGACTGTTGATCTATGGAGACACTAGAACCGTCAAATCTGGTCTGGGTTTTGCGGCTCTGGGAGAATAAGGTATTGGAGCGGACGAGATTGTCGAAGCCTGAATTTACAAAGTCAATCCTTATCGTTGGTTGGTGGGGAAACTGTGAGGCGTTGATCCTTGCCAATGTTCAAGTATTCTCCTATTCACAATTTCATAGGTTTTGGAAGGTGGTGAAGGCAGAATTTTCGGAGCCCGAGGCTCCGGAGCATCCGATTTAGCGCCTTTTGGTTAGTGCCTAGTCACAGCACAGGGTCATATGGTATTTTCTCTGAAGTAAAGGGGGATAGGGCCCGATTTTTATTTTAAAGACAAAGGAGAGGCTGGCCCACGATTTTTAGCCCATAATCATGGGGTGGACTTCGCTGGTATATGAGGACCCTCACAAATTTGATTCTTTCACAGGGGAGAAAGGGGAAAGGACCCGTGTCTGATTTTGGGGGCTTAGCAGGGGCCCGAGAGCTAATTCGGCTCCCGATTTGAATGATCTTAGACCAGGAGGTTGCGCGAATGCTGGGAGAGGGTGGGGTTCTGCATCAAGTGGTATCAAAGCTATTGATCTTTTTTACAGGTAGCAGGTAGGAGGAAAGTTTTAGTCTGATACCATCAAGTGGTATCAGAGTGGATCTTTGTTTGTAGACAGTAGGAAAAGGAGCAGAAGCTAGAGTGTTGATGCTCTATGAAGATTATTTGCAAGTGTGCAGAAGTCGGTAGACAACCAGGAGGGTTGCAGTAGAAAGCCAGTGGTGCTCTCAGTTGCAGGCTAAGAAGACAACTAGATGGGATGAAGAAAAGAACCATTTGTGTTATTCAGGCAGAGAAGGAGATGGATATTGAAGGCTAGAAGCAAGGTCAAAGAGAATACTGCCAGTAGGTGAGAAAAGAGAATATGGACAAAGAGCTCAAGGAGATTCGAGAAGAACTCAACAGGTTGATGTTAAATATGCAACAAGAAGCACACAGAAGTTGGAGATACAAATGGCCCTTGAAGAAGAAAGCGAAGTGGCTCGTCCAGCAGTTGGTTTCCAAGAGGCACTACCAGGTGTTGAGAATATGGTTGAGGTGATTTGAAGACCTCAGTGACATAGAGAAGACAATTTTCGCTTGCGAACTAGAAAGTAGAGAGAGCCTCGGTGATGAGGAGGAAGAGAAATCAAGCAGAGATCTCATAGACTTCCGGGAGGGCAGAGATGGAACCTCAAATTTCCAAGTGGGAAATGAAAAGATATCGATGAAAGATCTCATAGAATACTAGGAGGGAAGAATAGAAAATTATGATTTCCAGGTGGGCAAGAAGGAGACAAGATTGTCTGAAAATATCAGGAACTCAGAGAGGAGTTCATATCAGCAATGAGTGTTGAAAGAGATGGAAATGCTATTATATGAAAGTCACATGAACTCATAGGAGAGTTTGGATTAGCAATGAGTGTTGATGGAGGAGGATCAGAAATGTATTATGATGATTGGGGGAATTGGGATATTCTTGCCAAGCAGCCCAACAAAGGCCAATGTGAGTATTGCACATGAGGAGGTGATGCAACGGGCATCTGAGAAAGAGGCCATGGGGCCAAATATTTTTAAAATCAACAATTTGTGTGTTGTAGGTGCAGCAGAAGGGGGAAAACCAGCTAAGATTGTCATGGAGGAGGAGAATATTGAGCATAAATTGACATCTACCTAAGAGATAGAGGAAGAGGAGCGTTCAGATGAAATGCTCACTCAGTGGGAGATAGAACTGAAGTTGTTGGAGGATTGGTTGAGCAATATAGGGACAGAAGAGAACTTCCAGGAGACAGTCATGCAGAGTGGAGAAAATTCCATCTTGAGGAGTAGATGGAAAATGGTGGACTTGTACCAACAGAAAAAGATTACAGAAGAGTGGAAGAAGAACTGGAAGAAGTTAATCTGTCAGTGGAGATAACTGAGCAGCAACTCAACAACATTGTTGAAGAATTGAATTCTATAGTGGAGTGTCCAACTAATGCCACAAGAGGTGAAAACAATGTGGGATATCAAGAATATCTTCCCATTAATATGTGTGATGAAGAGGAGTTGCAACAACAAACAAGACTGCAAAAAAGGAGACAACCAGTAGACCAGTTGGGTAGAGTAATAGAGGATATAAGGAGATTGATGTTGGAAGCAACAAAGAAGGTCACCAGCAGTAGAGAGAGGTGGAACAGGGAAGAGCCTACCATAGCAGCAGGACAACAGAAGCAGGATCAACATGGTAGAGGTGCAGGTGGACAACTCCAAATTCAATTTTGGGACCTTGGAGTATTTCAACAGCAACATCAAATGACCCATGAGCAGGAGCTCATGATTGTTTCCAATGTGGGAGTATGATGCAGGATCATAGCTCGACCTCATCAGCGCGTCAGAAAGCTAGCGCATCAATGGACTTAGGAGGGAGCAGATCCCAATGAGAGAGGCACCAACCCTCTCATTTTGAACTTAGATTTTAAAAATTTAATGCAGTTTAATGAAATTAAATGTTGTAAAGCTCAAGGAAAGTCGAGCCCATGTGTCTAAATAGGCCAAGTTTAGAGTCTCCTTTAATGGCTGACAGTAGGTAGATTTAGGTATGATTTGAACGAGATGTCAATTCATCATAAATTAATGAGGTAGGTGGAGGAAAGCTCGAGGAACCCCTCTTTTGTAAAAATCTCTCGTATCAAAATTCATTAGTTAGTTAGTTAGTTGGGGAGAGAGAATTAGAGATCTGGAGAGAGGAGAGGAGAAAGAGTTGAAGACTCTGTTGCAGTCCATCTTTGTAAACATTTGTACATGACCATTCAGATTAATACAAAGAGCAATTTTTCATGTTTATGAGGTTTCTATGTGTTTTATATGAATGTTTGCTTTTGAATGTGTGTATTGTGTTTTTCTATGAATTTTTTTATATGCATGTATGTTTCCCTTTGTAGGCATTAAATAGATTTCTCTATCTATTTGAAATTTTATGGGTTTTCTGGGCTCTTAGGATTGTGCAAGGAGTGCACACCAAAGTAATTGAAATACTCAGTGAAGTCGGTGCAAGGAGTGCATTTCAAACTCTGTCTTGAGATGAGGAAGAGCGTGCCAGGTGGGCACACCAGAACAAGATTAAAACTCAGAAGGGAGGATTGTGCAAGGAGTGCACATTAGAGTTGTTTAAAACTTTGAAGAAGACACACAAGAGTTGTTGAACACTCTAAGGGAGGCTCTACAAGGAGTGCATTGAGCAGGTGAAAGGACTCTATTTTGAGTTATGTGAGAAGTTAAGACCCAGAGGAGAGTCGAGTGCAAGTCTGCACAGAGTGCACCATAAAAAATTCTAAGTCCTATAATGTAAGGGAAGCACAAGTGTGCACCAATACCTCATATGAAGTATTGAAAAATCTCAAGAGGACGATTGTAAGGTGCCAAGAGGGAACAATAATTTGTTAAAGGGAAAAGGGTCGAGACCCTTAGAAGTTTGAGCAATTATAAGCTCAGGTGGGACAATGTGAAGTTCTGTCGATCAGGTGTGAGGAGTGCATAGGGGCCACACTTCATTTAGTGTTGGTCAAGCTGAAGAGATAGCGCAAGCATGCGCAAAGCCCTACAAGGAGTGCAGACGGTGAAGATAGTCCAAGTCTCAGACTGTAGGAATAGTGTAAGGTGTGTGAAAAAAAGAACTTGCTTCAAGTTCAAAGCTCAAGAGGAGTATCGTTTTCCAAGAATGCAAGTAGAGGCCAAACATATAGCCTTGTAGGAGAGAAAGAATCAAAGGGTCGAGCCCCTTTGAATTTTAAATCATTTCAATCTCAGGAGGCACAGCGCAGAGACAGAGACCAAGTTATTGGTCCTACAAAGAAAGAAGTCCAAGGTCGAGCCTTTGAAAAGTTTGAAATTCCTTCATCAGAAGGAAAGCACAGCAACGCAGGAGGGTGGAGCTATAGGAGTCGTTGGACCAGTTACAGAAGAAGACCTGGACCATTGGATCGAAGTTCAGGTGGAAGGAGGAGCGTGCACAGAGGAGGACATATCCTAGCCATTGGATCTGAGCACAAGCTACAATGACCGTCGTATTGAGGTAAGTTGCACGAGATTTAACCTTGTAGATTCTTCAGACTTCGTAAGTCTGGATTTTTCCATACTTAGGCACAAAGGAGATGAAACTCTCGAAGCTCAAGAGGCCGGAGCACATCCTGGTTGTTGATTATAAGCACACGTGGTGGCAGATCCCACTATTCGGGAGAGAAACACTTCACAAGAAGTAGAGTTGTGGCATTAACAGGAGAAAAGGCTCCCAAAGCCCCGAAGTCTGAAGCAAATTGGGACTGTCCAATTAACAGGACACGTTTCAACAGATCGTGGTCTATAGATCCATCACTTTGAAGGAAGTGATGAGTGGATGTTAAAGGTCACAAGTCTTTCGAAGATCTACAGAGCCAAGTGCATCTGAACCATCATCATTTTGGCCACATGTCAGTGGATTGGGGTAGTTCGGAAGACCGACTATCCGAGAAAGCTGAGGTGTGGAGTGTTCAAATCACTCAAAGCTCCGAAAAGAAGATTTAATATCGACCGTTGATGGGTAGATATCTATTTGGTAGGATATCTAGTAATCCAGAGGTTCGGTACTCGAAAAATAAAGGTGAAAGTGCCTTGGACCGAGATTTCCTGAAGGCCCGAAGGCCAGAGTCCCGTAGTAGATATTGGTCATTGGTTTGTTGAGGTTTGAGGGTTGTTGGATCTTTGCATCTCTGGATTCTCTGCCACTTCGACATTCATCAGATTTGTGGTGTCGTGTAGTGGAGAGCTCCGAAGCCCGGAGCCCCGTAGTGGATCGTGGTCATTGGCTAACGGGGAGGTGTGAGTTGTTGATTGTTTGTCGTGGGTGTATTCGACAGTCTATTACTCTAAGAGGTTGGAAGAGTAGCGTAGTTAAAAGCTCTGAATCCCGGAGCTACGAAATGACTATTGACCGTTGATCTGTGGAGACACTAGAACCGTCTAATCTAGTCTAGGGTTTGCCACTCCAGGAGAATAAGGTGTTGGATCGAACGAGATTTTCGAAGCCTGAATTTATGAATTCAATCCTCATCGTAGGTTGGTGGGGACGTTGTGAGCCATTGATCCTTGCTAGTGTTCGGGTATTCGTCTGTTCACGAGTTCGTAGGTTTTGGAAGGTGGTGAAGGCAGAACTTCCAGAGCTCAAGGCTTCGAAGCATCTAGTTTATTGCCTTTGTTTTAGATCCTGGTCACAACACAGGGTCATATGGGATTTTCTCTGAAGTAAAGGGGGCCAGGGACCGATTTTGATTTTAAATACAAAGGAGAGGTTGGCCCATGGTTTTTATCCTAAAGTCATGGGGTGGACTTTGCTGGTGTATGAGGACCATCACAGATTCGATTCTTGTGTGGGGGAGAAAGGGGAAATGACCTATGTCTAATTTGGGGGGCTCAACAGGGGCTCAAGAGAAAATTTGGCTCATGATTTGAATGATCCTAGAACAGGAGGTCGCACGGACCCTAGTGTTGGGTATGTGTTATATTCTTTGCATGGGTGTGTGTGGGCGTGTCAGATATGACAACTACGCCTGACGATCCCTCACACTAGTTTTGTAAATTAATCCCAGATTAAGGGATTAGGATTTTGGTATCTACAGAATACCTAAAAACATTATATATATTGTATGGTGAATGGTGAAATTCGATATAATGAATATAAGAAAGGTTTTCCCGGTTGAGGGTTTCCATTATAAAATCTATGTGTACTCTGTGTATGAGCCATTGATTAATTTTTGTCTTGCTTAAGAATCTATATGCATTGCTTTACTTCGTAGGTTTAAAACTTACATGTGTTATCAGAGCTCGTTCTTGGATTCAGAGGGACGCCTTTGTTGTTGAGGGTTTGGCTCGGTCTTGATAGATCAAGTTTATCTTGGGTCTGTGATAAACCTAGGTTTAGTGGGAGCTTTTGCAGTGGAGATTCGAGTATAGAAAGAGGAATGGTGAGCTCATCTAGAATAGAGATAGAGAAGTTCAACAGTAAAAACTTTGAGCTATGGAAGCTCAAGATGGAGGACCTTCTTGTAGACAAAGAACAATGGATCATTGTGGATCCTAGTACACAGCCTACTGGTACACTGTCTACTAGCACACAGACTACTAGTACACAACCTACTAGACACAAACTACTAGTACACCAGCTACTGGTATGTCGAAGGAAGATTGGGAGAAGTTGGACAGAAGAGCAAGGAGTACTATTCGACTCTGCCTGGCAGATTTGGTGTTGTTGAATGTCTAAGGAGAATCTACAGCCAAGGAACTATGGGATAAGTTGGGTAATTTGTATCAATCAAAGTCCATGGTAAACAAGTTGTTTCTTCGAAAGAAGTTGTATCAACTTAGGATGGAAGATGGAGATTCTGTGACAGAACATCTAAATGCCTTTAATTCTCTGGTAAGTCAACTTGGCTCTGTTAATATTACGATTGCAGAAGAAGATAAGTGTATTACTTTGTTACGTTCTTTTCCAAACTCTTGGGATAATCTGGTTGTAGTGATAGGTAGTACCACTCAATCTACATTGAAGTATGAGGATGTAGTTGCATCCTTGTTATGTGAAGAGATGAGGCGAAAAAGCATGGATGGTCACAACATAGATGCTTTATTTGTAAGAGGGCATACCCAAGACAGGAACCCTAGTAAGCCTTCGGGGTGGAGATCTAAATCTATAGGTAGATCTAAGTCTCCAGGAAAATCTTTGAGGAAATGCTGGAAGTGTGGTAAAACAGGGCATTATAAGAAAGATTGCAAGTCTAAGAAGGTTGAAAAACC
>ML827041.1:0-15027 GCA_009831015.1 Picea engelmannii
TATAGAGTAACGCCTAATAAAGATGTTGCTTTGATTTATTATCTTGAGGCATTTGATGGTATTTTTGGTGCTTTTATCAGGAATAAAGACCCTCAAAATTTGGAGGAAGCGCAAGCTGCCGCTATCAAGTTAGAAAGAAATCATCTTGCAACATGTGAACTCCCTCCGATCCATGTTCTAGACCAACTAGTGAAGGTAACTCCACTCGATGATATTCAACCATTGGTTGCTATAACAGTGCAAGAAGTTTGTGTTATTAAAGATGAACCACAACTTGCACCGTGTCAAATTCCCAAAGATGAATAGGTGGGTGAAAGCCCAATTTTAGATGATCTGGAACCAATAGTTGCACCATTCGAGTCACAAATAGAGTTCCAAGAAGATGAAGGTGAAGATGTGATTACTCTAGAGTGTTCATGGGTTCCTCCAATTAGCCAAGATGAAAAGTTTCAGGAGGAGGAACCACAGGTTAACCAAGTAGAGATCAATCAACAAGGGATTTCACTTGTACCCATCTTAGAAGAGGCTTCATCCTTTCCTATCACAACAGTGGTTCATGAGCAACTTGATCTGATACCATTACAACAACATGAGCTACTTTTGGTTCAACCAGAGGATGATGTCCCTTACACTTTCCCTATGATTCCACATCCATAGATTGTTCTTCAACATCCAGAGATTGATCAAAGCCTGGATATTAGAGTTCACCATGACCCAATTGAGCTCAGAATGATGGAGGTATTTCAACAGGTAGATGCCAAGAGTTTCAGCTCTCATGCATTCATGCTTGTTACTGTTGAAATACCATGCTCCAAGTCCCAACCAACCTTTAGTCAACTGACACCCTTTAGTTATGGCTTCACCAACAAGTACTTCAAGGCGACTTTGGGTCATATGAGATTTCATGGTTGGTCCCCTTGGAAGGTTGACCGTGCTAGCCTTTCTCGTCGAAGTGATCATGTGTTTGCATGGTTACATTGGTCCTTTGAGTATGATGATTTAGTTATGGCATCTTTGAGGTAAAATTTTGGGGTTTAGGGTAGTTGTCTTTCCTTTCAACATTGTCTTTTCATGTCTTTCTTTCTTGCTATTTTTTACAGTTTTAGGACAACAATTTACTTTTCGTTGCAAGTGTCTTCCATTTCAGTATTTACTTTTTAGTCTTTGCATAAGTGTCGTTGATTTTATCCTAGTTATATCAACATGTGGTTGAGTCTTGTGCGTCTTTCCTTTTTTGAATAAATGGCTATCCATAAATGTTATTTCTGGGTAAAAAATTCAATGTCTATCTTACGCATGCCGAGATTTTGTGTCTATCATTAGAGTGAGCCTGGATGGGAGTTCCATTTGTCATTGTTCCCGAAGCATTGAGCCTTTAGGGTGGGTAGTTTGAGGAGACATAGGAGTGTCTTGAGTCATCTTATGTCTTGTCTTCTCATCTCTTATCATTTAGTCTTCTGCTTTGAGTCAGTTGTTCCCCCATCCATCATAGGGATATGGTAACTGGTTCTGTCATCTTGATCTTCTTAAGTTATCACTTCGCACTGAGGGAAGAGAGACATCATTGCTCTTCTTTTCAGCAGGTCATCTTGTATCGAATTCAACACATTATCTACAAATGACCCAGAAGTAGAGCACCTTAGTAGTCGTTAGCCTCATTAGTGGTTATTTCACATTCGACAAGGTTGAGCATCATTGGGCCTTGATTGGATGATCCTTGTCACTGTTCGATTTCAGAACATCTTTCACAGTCTCAGGTTGTGCTTGTACCTTAGGACCCATAGACATTATTGGTGGTGCTCCTTTGCACTTCACATGTGTTTACATTATTGACATCTGATGAAGTGACTTTCTCCCTTGTGTTGACATTAACACATTTACCATGTTGGGTATGTGTTATATTCTTTGCACGAGTAGTAGTGTCTGAGCGTATGCGCCAGGCGTGCAGGGGGGCGGAGCCCCCTGTGTGGGGGTTCGGGGGTAGCGTCCCCAGAATTTTTTTCTGCCTTGGGAAACATGTCATGTATTTAGGTGGTTTTTCGGCACATGGTTTTTGCTGATGGTTTTCTATTTCTGGTTAAGGAATTAGAGTTTTGGACTAATCCAAGTCATTGGGTTAGGGTTGTGGATGCCGCTGGCTCCTATATGTATATTGTATTGTAAACAATGTACCACAATGAATGAATAAAGAATGTGCTGGTTTTCCCGGTTTGGGTTTCCAGGGGAAAAATATCTGTGTAATGTTTGTATTTGCCATTGTATCTTTTCTGTTCTTTTTCTGAATATATGTTTGCAGTAGATATTGTACAAGGTTAGAATTTACATTTGGTATCAGAGCTTTATTGGCTTCAGGGGGACGCCTTTGTGGTCAAGGGTTTGGCTCGAGACTGTGTAAGCCTTGTTACAATGGGAGATCTGTGGTATTGTTCTTCAAGTGAAAAGAAATGGCAAGCAATTTGAAGATGGAGATCGAGAAGTTTAATGGGAAAAGTTTTGAGTTGTGGAAGCTCAAGATGGAAGAACTGTTGGTGGGCAAAGATCAGTGGATTGCAGTAGATCCAGGTACTGCACCTACATGAACTTCTGTAGATGACTGGAAAAAGTTGGATTGGAAGGCAAAGAGCACAATCTGACTGTGACTCCGATTCAGTGTTACTGAATGTGTCAGAGGAAGCTACAACCAAGGATTTATGGGAAAAGTTGGGGAAGTTGTATCAGTCTAAGTCCTTGGTAAATAAACTATTCTTGAGAAAGAAGCTGTATAACTTAAGGATGAGAGATGGAGACTCGGTGGCAGATCATTTGAACACCTTCAATACTATGGTAAGTCAGTTAGTATCTGTTGATATTAAAATTTCAGATGAAGATCAATGCATCAGTTTGTTGTGTTCTTTACCAGACTCGTGGGATAGTCTGGTTGTGGCCATAGGTAGTAATGCAACTTCTTTGAAGTTTGAAGAAGTGGTCTCATCCTTGTTGTCGGAGGAGATGAGACAAAAGAATATGGAAGGACATAACACAGATGCATTATTTGCAAGAGGACGTTCCCAGGAAAGAAATAGATCTAATTTCTCAAGTGGGAGATCTAAGTCTAAGGGTAGATCTAAATCTCCCGGAAAGTTTGTAAGGGTATGTTGGAGATGTGGAAAAGAAGGCCACTACAAGAAGCAATGTAGATCCAAAGTTGAGAAAAAGAAGGGATCTGAAGAATCTTCTTCTACAGAAGAAAAGACCTCCAAGGAAGAAGGAGGGGATGTGTACTTGGCCTCTTCAAGCACACATGCAGATCATGAGGCATGGTTGGTTGACTCTGGTGCATCATTTCATATGACTCCCCACAGGGAATGGTTCTGCAAATATGAAAAGTATGATGGAGGTAATGTTTTCATAGGTAATGATTTGACAACTAGAATCATAGGAAGAGGAAGGGTCAAGTCGAGACTCATAGATGGAAGGGTTAGAACACTGCCTGGTGTTCTGCACATCCCAGGTATGGCCAGAAATTTGATTTCTATAAGCAAAATGGAAGATGCAAGGGTAAAAACAATATTTGAAAAAGGAACTTCCAGGATGGTTCGAGAAGCAATGGTGTTGATGAAGGGAGTTCGGTTTGGAATTCTGTATAAGCTGCTAGGAAGCACTATTAGTGATGGGTGTAATAGCTCCATTGTTCATAATATTGGAGTTGAAGAAAAAAGAACTCCTATAGTCTCTGGAGAAAAGGTTATGTTGTGGCATCAAAGACCGGGGCATATCGGAGAGAAGGGTCTTTGACTACTACACGGTAAAGGTATGGTTGAAGGTATGTCTAACTACTCTCTGGATTTTGCTTTCTGTGAACATTGTCTATATGGGAAGCAAAATCGGGTAAGATTCCCCTCTGGTGCAACGAGGGCAGAAGGAATTTTACAGCTAGTTCACAGTGATGTTTTTGGACCTGTTTCGGTCCCATCATTGGGAAATTCTATGTACTATGTCTCATTTATAGATGACTTCTTGAGGAAAACTTGGATATATTTCCTCAGGAAGAAATCTGAAGTCTTTGACATGTTTAAAGAGTTTAAGGCTCTTGTTGAGAATCAAATAGAGAAAAGAATTAAGGTGTTGAGGACAGATAATGGCAGAGAGTTCTGCGGGAATGAATTTGAAGAATTATGTAAGAAGTGCGGTATAGCAAGGCAGAAGACTACTCCATAAACACCTCAACGGAATGGAGTTGCAGAAAGGATGAACAGGACGCTGATGGAAAGAGCAAGGTGCATGCTCAATGGTGCCGGGTGAGGGCAAGAATTATGGGCAGAGGCAGTGGGTACTGCATGTTATCTGGTCAACAAATCACCCTCATCAACGTTGGATGACATGACTCCACAAGAGGTATGGACTGGTAAGGAACCTTCTCTCACACATCTTAAGGTATTTGGCTGCGATGCATATGTTCATGTTCCAAAGGAAAATAGGAGTAAGCTGGATAAGAAGGCTGAAAAATGTATCTTTATTGGATATAAAGATGGTCTTCAAAGGTTATAATCTTTGGAACCCATAAACTAAGAAGGTAGTGTATAGCCGAGATGTGGTATTTAGAGAAATGAAGGATGTTGTTAAACAAGAATTCCTACCAAGTAAGGAAGAACTAGAGAAGATAGAGTTTGATTTAAAGGATGATGAATTAGACTCTACAGAAGAACATGAATCAAAAGAAGATACTCATACTCCAGTATTGAGGAGATTGGTTCGAGAAAGAAGGCTATTGGAAAGGTGACACCTACCTCGAGAAACGTGACATTTGCCTCAGGAAACATATAATGTATTTAGGTGGTTTTTCGACACATGGTTTTTGTCGATGGTTTTCTATTTCCAGTTAAGGAATTAGGGTTTTGGACTAATCCAGGTCATTGGGTTAGGGTTTTGGATGCCACTGGCTCCTATATGTATATTGTATTGTAAACAATGTACCACAATGAATGAATAAAGAATATGCTGGTTTTCCCGGTTTGGGTTTCCAAGGGAAAAATCTTTGTGTAATGTTTGTATTTGCCATTGTATCTTTTTTGTTCTTTTTCTAAATAGTTGTTTGCAGTAGATATTGTACAAGGTTAGAATTTACATACCACGGGGATGAGTGTACATTATCGGGTGGTGGCAGGTAGCAGATTCAAATGAGACGCGTTGGTTTTCAGTTTTCATCGAGAGGATTATATAATTTGACTGCATGGCCCATTGGAAAGACTTTGGTTCCACATGTCAACTTATAGGTTGTTCTTCATCAGATTAAAGGGCCTTTTGTCATCGTTCCACACAATTACAGGGGTATTCTTGGTACACATTCCTCAGTTCACAGAGCATCATTGGTACATTTTACAGAGTTCTCACAGGGCATCAATTTGATTATATGGACACATAGATTCTTATGGTTCTCAACTATTGATGATTGCAGCTATGTGAGACATTCTCTAGCTTACAAACCTATGAGATGTGGATCATTACATCTATGTGAGACTTTCTCCAGCTTACAAACTTGAGAGAAATCCCCCGAGAAGGGTGTGTGGTTCATATCTGAGACAAAGCATGAACGTAGAGATGACCTCTTCCATACAGAGAGTTAAGAAGAACTCCAGATCAACACAACTTGAAAAGTGATTTGCAGAGTTGGACGTGCCTGTGGCTGAGCACAAGGTGAATGTGTGAAATCCCAAAGTGTTGGGTACATCATCATGAGAACAGAAACGAAGATGATGTATTAGCCTCCTCTGAGTAGAAGAGTTGACGAGAAACTACAGATGACTCTCCTGTGAAATGCAGTGGGAAAGAAGATCTGTTGAGTGGATGTGCTTGTGGACGAGCACAGGTGAATGTGATCCTCGTGGCTGAGCACTAGTGAAGAAGTGGTTCTTTTGTGTAATGCAATGATCCATAGATATGGACATCCCTATGGATGTGTCCCCAGTGGATGAGCACTAGTGGGTGTATCAGATCCCTTGCTATATTGTCCAAGAGTTAGACCTACCTGTAACCCTAATTGTAATGTAAAAGGTACAGGTCGGCCCCACCTTAATGTGACTGTTAATTAATGTAAAAGATAATTAATCTGGATAATATTAATTATATTATAAGCTAGTGAGGTCGGCCCTGTTGTGCCAATAGACACTTCTATTGACAGGTTCAATTTAGTATAAGTAAAGGTAAATTCCCCATTGAGGAATCATATCTTTCACATGAGTTTGGAAATTTCAGCATGTACATCTTCTTGGAAAAAGTGCGCACCTCTCTTGGGCGCTAGTCTTCTAGGGTTTGAGCACCCTCTTGTGTGTTAGGTCTTGTTGGTGGTGAAGGTCTTTCTCTTGAAGAATATAACAAAGGATTTGGTTGGGTTTTCTTCCCTTATTGAGAACGGTTTCCCATGATACTTCTTGTGTTCTTGTGCATGGTGTTTCTTCTTGTGATCTTGGTTGTTGCAACATTATTGTTCATGGTTAAGAAAAATGCAAAATTGGAATGAACTACATGCTTAACCTAGCTTATTGAAAAATCAACATTGACATCCCATAGGGGGATCCCATCCCCTTGAGTTGCCATTGTTAACCCCTAGATCTTCACCCTTGAAAATCTTGAGGGTTAAGAGCCAACATGCAACACTTTGGTTGGCATACTTAGAGTTTCCTAGGGTTTTAGAACTTATGTTGAGCATGAGGTTGGTTCACACATGAGGCAGGTACATGATCAATACACGGCTGCTTAATTTAGAGACACGACCGACTTGGTTTCCATACATTTTGAGAGAGAGATGTATACATACATGTGTTGCTATTTTTTACGAGACACGGTTTGAGCGGGTCTCCTGATAGTTTGGGGCAATTAATTCTGAGCATACAATATGAGTCCTTGTAGGATTCTAGGCCCAATGACACTTTTCCGGGAAACATGCATGAACTTGCTATTTTTGGCAGGTTTTGATCCAGGGCCTAGATTCAAATTTCGAGAGCGCATTATTGATCCTTGAGGCATCCAGAGTCCTTTGGACCTTTTTTCGAATGATGTCACCTAGATCACTATTTTTAGCAGGTTGACCATTAGAGCCCGCATGACAATTCTGATTGCATATTCAGATCCCTTTGTGGAAATATGAGATTAATGAGTATAAAGTCAAGGGTATTTAGACGACTTTCTATTTTTGGACGTATTTATGTGGCAGTTTCATCCCAATCATCCAAGGTGATGTGGACAATTTTTCTAAAAATAGGACTAAGAATGTATTTTTAGAGGGCCCTATATTTAGAGGATTCTATTTTTAGAGTTCCTATTTTTAGCTGCATCTATATTTAGCAGGTCCAATCATTGTCCATGCAGTGCCAAGTGGCATCCTCAGAAGTCAACATGTGGCAGTTCTTCAGTGACTGTGAGGTCTCTAAGACCTTTATAATTTACATACCAAGTTACCATCATATTGAGATCAACATAGATGTAACCTTTGATGAAGATGCAACACTCAAGAGATCAAGGAAATGCCATCTTGAAGAAAGTATATGAAGAACCTGTAGCTCCTAGAGTTGCAGAACCCTTGAAGGAAGTTAGAATTACTCATGATGATAAGATTCCAGAAGATCATGATATGATAGAATCTCAAGAACCTCCTTGTATGACGATCTCTCAAAAGAGAAAGCTAGATTGGGTGAGAGAACTTATTAAATATGCAAAGAAGTATGGTGCCCCAGAAGGCATTGCTATCCCCACTTTAGGGATAACTAAGAAGATTATGTCTTGAGGCCCACAGGGCCTAGACATGGAGTACCGATAGCGAGATGGACTTGAGCATGGCCTTGGAGGGCCCATCTTTTCTTTTCTTCTGCGCCTCCACCTTGTCAGCAACAACAACATCCATCACCTTAGCCTGGTCCTATAGCAGAAGTGGATCTTGCTCCATGAGGTAATGAGTTCGGGTATCATGGTATGTGTCACTCCGATCCTCAAAATCTTTGAATATGTGCATTTGATTCTTTTTGTTTCTAACGGGTGCTTGGATCTTATGCCTATCCACTTGACCATATCTGGGGGGAATGACATGATGTCCTAGTAATCTTGTGCCCATAGGTTTTGAGTTGCCACTAGGGGGATTCATGAGAAGCCATCGTCCGCTCCCACCATACTTACCACTTTCCATCTTTCTCCCACTCATTCATCCTATTACATTGGTCCGGGCATTGGGTTGGCCAAATATTTAAGGGTTGTACCTTACCTTGTGGGAAGAAGAGGATAAAGGCCCAGAGGGTAAAAACAGTTGGCAAAAGATAGAAGCCAAAGAATGAAACCTCGAGATTCTTCGCCTAGGGATCCTCGAGAAAGCAGTAAAAGGCTTCTCAGCAAGAAACAGAGGGACCCATAAAAATGATAAAAATAAGACCTAGTTAGAGGATAGGGGGTCTCATCACGAGCCAACCTATTAGGTCCATGGGCATCTAGCGGTATGACACTACTAGCAACTGGTCACCACGTCAGGGTAGTGGCTCTTGGTGGAATAGCCAAGAGAAAGGGGCTCTCATCACGAGCCAACCTTCTCATTTTCATGAAATATTTGTGGGTAACATTGCCACCACTGGTCACCACGTCAGGGCAGTGTCCCCTGACTATCTTCTTGAAAGAAAAAGCAATAAGAATAAAGATAAAAGGCATGAATGGGCTTGGACACATTTGCATCCATGACAGGTGCAACTCACCCTCTATAGAGGCACCCACAGGTAAGCCATGCATTTCCCTTCTATCACTGCACCCCTTGCCCAGGCATCCCTTACCACCTCATCCACTCACATGTCTTGGATTTGATTTCTCTCGAAAACACCCCACATCGAGTGAGTATTAGCCCAATAGGACACCCTAGCGCTTCCTCTAAACTTGGCTTGTAGATTAGTATAATGTCTTTGAGCACTTATCCGGGTAAAGGGGGTTTTATGCACATGTTTAATGAAATTGATGATTAGATGTGATTGACATTGCAATGATACTTGTGACTTATGAGCCCATGGAGGGCGTATTTGTTGATGTTTCAGGACCATACCCGATGGCACGTACCCAGATTGATAGGTACACATAGGGAGATGATCAGTTTTGACCTCCATGTGGCTGAAAGCCCACCAGATGGATGTTGAGACCCTAGCAGGGGGCATGGATAGATCAGAGGGTTTGCATTGGAGAGGAGGACGTTCCACCAGAGGCAGCTTGGTAGAGCCTTACTCAGGGGGGTTGTTCCATTTCCACTAGGACGTTGGCCTTGGAAGGCCCATGACGTCACCCATGACACTTTATGACGTCATCCAATGCTATGGAGGTTTTTGGAGGTAGTTGTGTGCCAAGTGGCATGCGTGGCATGTTCCTAAGGCCCAAGAAGGCCAAACGTTTTGCCCCAAGAGGCCAGTGTTGCCCTAAAAGGGCCTAACGTCACCCTAAAAGGTTATGACGTCTTCATCTTTGCTTGATTTAGGGTTTGATTTTGACATTTATTGTAAAAACAATATTATTATGTATTTTTGGCCTTGTCGGCCTTTTGTGACCTAAAATTACATTAAGTTCATTGGTATGGTATAAATTGAGGGTTTAATCTCTCATTTTTTGATCATCTTTCACTCACACTTGTGTGAGGTCTGAAATTTGCGGCCCTCATTAGGGTTTCTGGCTGAAATTGTCGCGCACTTGTTGAAGGAGGCTCCTTTTTGGTGATTTTTAGCACTTTTCTTGGTGGAAGGTTTATAACTAGGGTTTGGCTTGATGAATGCTTGGTAAATGCAAGTGAATTTCTGCAATCCTTCCCTTACTTGAATGGTTATAATGTTTTACTTGCATTTTGTTAATGAAATAGCTGGAATAAACCCTAGGAAATAAGCACATGTTGGTGTCCTTATTTTACTTCCCTACTAGATTATGCTAAGGAGCCATTTTTCTGTTGGAGACTTTGCTAGCACCTTGCCATTGCAACACCCTATCTCTGGTTCTTCATCCAAGTCGATTTTACTTTTTCATTGAGCTAAAGAAGGATGAAAACGTGCTAAGGCCTAGGTTGCCTACACCTTATTAAGTCGTTTTCCCCTAGGGTTTGATGGTCAAAGCCTTGGCTTACCAACACTTCTCCATCAAATTCCTCTTGTCTTTGGCCCTACTATTATCATATTGTCCCTTCAATTCTTGTAGCCATTTTTGACTCCATTTGCCTTGTGAATGCACTGATCTAAGACTTCATGCTTGAGTACCTTGATCACAACCTTCAAACATCCAATACCTTTGAACAATTACTAACACCTTCTAACCTTAGTTTAGATTGACTTGCTAACCCTATTGCTGCTATTATCCATTTGAGTTATAGTCATACTTTGCAGCAATTAAAGCTTCTTTAAGCAATTGAAAGGATAAATGCATACTGGCTTCTGATGAATGTTGGTGTTATGATATTGATGATTAAATCGTTCTTGCTCATTCTGAAGCATTTATGAAGCATTTATTGTGGAGTATCATATTGTGATAATTGCTACTATACATCTTTGCTTACTTCGTCAATATATTAGTCAATTGCTTTATTTGAGAAAGTCCCTGATTATATGAAGTACTAACTAGCAATTGACCTTGCAAATATAGTTTTATGTTGCTTTGTTTTGGGCAGGTACATTTATGGTTATTACTATCTTTTATTAGCTGTTTAGCCAGACTTTCTGATCGGTGGTGACTTGTGAAAGGGAAACCTTTACCCTCTGCCTTCTCAAAACCCTAGGTCACCAGGGACGTCTCCCATGGGCCTACCACCCTAAATAGAAAGAGATATCCTATTGAGGTGATAGTGATAGGATAGTCTCTAGTTACATTAGTTTGCCTTCTTTTACCTTTCCTTTACTTCCAAGTACAAACTGTGTGATAACATTTTGGCGTCATTGTTGGGGACGTTGAGTCAATTCTCCTCAAAAGACGACATTTTTCGGTAAGCCTTTCCTCAAGAGTCCTTATCTTACAAAGCTTACCTGGTGACTCCACTAAGGATGATTCCCTTATCTTTTTGTTAATTTCAAGAAAATTATCTGGCGTCTCCACAATCCACAAGGAGGTACAATAACCCTCTTCAGTCCTTCAGAAGAAAGCCTCCCCGAAACTCTCATGTAGTAAAATCACTCTTCAGAGGAAGTCTTCCTTTAAACACAATGTCTAGCTTAGGAACTCAGACCAACATCCCAAACCAAGCCAATAACCAAAGACAATGGTCATCCAATCTTTTCAAACCGCTAGACATGTCAACGATACTAGGCTACCCTAGGCAGATGCCACCCAAGTATGAGAAATGGCTTCCTAAGTTCACCGATACTGATGCAATCAATGCTGAAGAACATCTGAGTAACTTTTGGGCGTTCTTCCAACTTCACCCCGTTAGTGATGATGCTGAAGATTTAGTCATGAAATTGTTCTCTGCTACCCTCCTTGATGCTTCAAGACGTTGGTACCATAGTCTTCCTGATGGCAGTATTAAAACCATGGGTAAATTGGAAGAGGCCTTTCTCAAAAGATGGAGTATCAAAGAAGACCCCAACATGCTGCTAACTAGGCTAAATACCGTTTGGAAACAAGAAAATGAAACCATTAGAGAATTTCACACTAGGTTCGAAACCCTGTTGCAGAAAATCCCTGTGAGTCATCATCCAGCTAATAACTTCCTTGATTACATTTACACCAAAGCTTTTACTGGTCAACTAGGTTATCTCCTCAAAGATAAGAACCCTCAAACGGTCCAAGGAGCCCAAGAGTTAGCTACAAATATTGAAGACAACCTTCACTCATCCAAAATTGAGCCTTTCTCAAACCCAAGGGTCAAAATGGACACTAAACCCAAGATAGTCCACAATGTTGAGCCTTCCTTAGATATTTGTGCCAACTTGGAAAAGTTGCAAATGACCACGGATGGCATGATAAAAAACCAAGAACTAATGATGAATATGATTGTCAACCTGGAAAGAGCCCAAAACCAAGCACCAAGGATCCCATATAAAGGCCAATTCCAAAAGGGGAACCAAGTTTATAGACCAAAGAATGATCAAGAGGTTCCTAATAATTTAGCTTCTACAAACGCCATGGATGAAAATCCTTGGTGTTTGCAGTGTAGTGAAGCACATTGGGAACATGAATGTCCCTATAAAAATGGAGGCCATGACCAAGTAAACAATGTGGGCCATGTCATATAAGGTCCCTAGATTTGCCTCAAAATCACTCCCGAGGAACACCAAAAAGGCATAACAGAAGCAACCAGGAAGGATAGAATGGAAGTAATAAACAACTTGGACTAGGAATCAAAGGAGAAGTTGAAGAAACAAGAATTTCAGGTTTATAGACAAAATAAGCTAAACCAACCTATTCCTACCAATCCTGCAATAACTCAAACAAAGCCGCCACCTTTGGACATTCTCCTTCCTAAAACATCCAAAACCGAAAGGGTGGACTTAAAATTTGACTTCGAAGGGGCACTATCCAAGATGCACATGACCATCCCTCTAAGAGAAGTCATTAAGGTACCTTCTGTTAAAGAAAGATTTGATAATTTCTTCAAGGGATCAGATGGACCTATGGACCCCCCTATTATGTTACAAGTTGATCACTTTAGGGTCCAGTATGATGAACACCAACCCTTTTTCATGACCTTGCTAATGAATAACAAGAGCCTCCACAATTGCATGCTAGATTTAGGGGTCGATGCCAACATGATGTCTCTCAATGTCATGCAACAATTGGGCCTAAAGGTCACACGACCTTACATAAATGTGTTTGGCTTTGAGTCTAGAGCCATACCCACACATGGGGTGATTAAAAATGTGGAAGTATGCCTTGAGAAATACCCTGAGAGAATAATCCACATTGACATAGTAGTAGTAGATGTCCCAGATGTGTGGGGGATGTTGTTGTCTAGGAATTTTGCCTCAATGTTGGGGGGTACACTTGAGATGGACCTCACTTACGTGAATATAGCTTTGAACAATGGAACAATAGGCCGTCTCCCGAACATGCAAATGACCATAACCCATGTGCAAGAAACTAGTGACCTGATCAAAGATGACAAAGCACATGAGCAGATCATGGAAAGTCTTCCTGAATTTTCTCCTGATGATATTCTTTTTGCAATAGAGGAAGACTTTGATAAGATACAATGGCCCAAGAAAGAAGAATACCAACAACTCCTAGACAAGTATAAAGACAAAGAAGTTGGGGCTGTAAAATTACTAAAGAAGGGAGAAAGCGATATATTGATTCAACCATCCCAACAGGAAGTCTTCACATCAGAATCCCACCCTCTTCCCTCTGCACAATACACCAGGGTTATTCAGGAAACAACCAAATTCAAAATCAAGGAATACAAGGAGGGTGCCATAGAATGGATGTGGGATATCAATAAAGGGGAGCCAACTAATGTCAACGGAAGTACTCAATTTTGGCTTGGGCTTTTCAAAGTTGGAAGAAAATCAGTTGATGATTCTTACTACTTGTCCACGTTGGAAGGAAGAAGGTGTCCATTGCTAGTTAACAGGCACCTCCTCAAACCCCACCAAGGTGGGGGGATTTGACTTCACAGGTAAGTGCAGGTAAGTAGGTAGGCATTTTCATTCATTATATATACCATTTGCATTTCATGCTAGAGTAGTTTGTATTCACATTTGTATATATGATTGCCTTCATTTTATATATATATGAGTTGGGGGTGATATCACCACCCCAAATGATTTCTAACAACTTTATGATTGAGATCAAGCAGGTTACAGGTTATGCCAGAGACGCTGAGGTTCTCATGCGCTCTACGGTGAGCACATTGTTAATATTATGGTAGCTGTGGGAGGTATTTACCCCTATGTGTGAACCTGACGAGAATAGAAGACTCTGGAACGCAAGAGAAACCCTAATGAGTTGGCTAATAACCCTAGAAGCCTTGTCGGCTCAAGAAGATAATTTATATTAGGCTATTAGCCTCCAAGAGAAGAAGTTGGCCATAAATTATAATAATATACTGAACAGACACTTATCCATAAGGAGAAGTCTACCCCAACAAAATTGGCAGAACCACTATAAATACAGGGCGCCAGTTCTCATTTGTCATATCTCATAATTGCAGTTTTGCAGTTTGGTGCACACTGTAGTTGCGGTCTTCTGTGCAGGTTTGGAGGAAGAGTTGGTGCAGCTGCAGCAGCGACAAGATCTCAGTTTTGGCTTGAATATCTCTTGGCTAGGGTTTGGGACTATCTGATCAGTCTTTTGTGTTGTGCTATACTTGGAGAGAGGTGTGCTACCCTTTGTTTGGCTATCTAGCCTAGGGTTTGCTTCTGGAGTAATTCTCAGTCAAGGTTAAGGTGCTTGGAGGGAGGCTTCGGCCTATGGTTGGGTGACGAAGGTATCGTCAATGGTAAAATAAGCACACCATCTTCTATATTCTAACAGGTTATGGGCCCACACCCCTTCAGTCAGCCTAAAACGCTGGAAGGAAACATAGCCGCTAGACATTGAGGTCGTTGAGGAACAACCGCTAGGGTTACTAGTAGGAGTAGTTTCCAGAAGCACTACAACTAGGGTTACTAGCAGAAGCAGTTGCAGAAACCCTAAACCTCTTGTTGAGGCACCTTAAGTGACGAGATTGACCTAATCTCTCGATAGATCAGTGCGCCCTAGCCCAGTGCATCTCCTGGTACTCTCAGAAGGCCAAGACGTGAGGTTTGGATTTTCGGTCAAATCTAGGGTTTGACCAAGTCAAGCAAGCCATGACGAACACTATGAAGTCCGAGAACAAGCTAGATGGAGCCTCTAACTTCAGAGCATGGAAGACAAGGATTGACCTCATCCTTGCTAAGAATAAAGTGTTGGATATTGTGAAAGGAAAGATCGTGAAGCCAGAGTTTGAAGAAGGAGAAGAGAAGGAACCGCAAAACGTTGTAGCTATGGAGAAGTTCAAAGACGTTGACATCAATGCCATGAGTATCATAGTGGATTCCATAAAAGACCACTTGATACCCTACATCTCCCATCTTGACTCAT
>ML827041.1:19024-50263 GCA_009831015.1 Picea engelmannii
CTTTTACTCCTCTTGTATCACTCTATGGTGAGAGTGACTTGTCCAACATCATATCTAACTACTCAGAAGAAGTATGGTTTCGAGAGATGATGCAGCTGATGATGATGGTGATGCTCATGATCTAGTCATGAAATAGTCTAGATGACTATATTGATGCTATCGGGTAAATGGTATATATTTTGTGCTCAAGTCCATTACTTGTAAATACCTCTCTAGCTAGGAGGGAGTGTTAATATTATGGTAGTTGCGGGAGGTATTTACCCCCACGTGTGAACCTGACGAGAATAAAAGACTCCGGGAAGCAAGAGAAACCTTAATGAGTTGGCTAATAACCCTAGAAGCCTTGTCGGCTCAAGAAGATAATTTATATTAGGCTATTAGCCTCCAAGAGAAGAAGTCGGCCATAAATTATAATAATATACCGAACAGATACTTATCCAGAAGGAGAAGTCGGCCCCAGCAAAACTGGCAGAACCACTATAAATACAGGGCACCAGTTCTCATTTGTCATATCTCAGAATTGCAGTTCTGCAATTGCAGTCTTGTGCGCAGGTTTGGAGGAAGAGCTGGTGCAGCTGCAACAGCAACAAGATCTCAGTTTTGGCTTGAATATCTCTTGGCTAGGGTTTGGGACTATCTGATCAATCTTTTGTGTTGCGCTATACTTGGAGAGAGGTGCGCTACCCTTTGTTTGACTATCTAGCCTAGGGTTTGCTTCTAGAGTAATTCTCAGTCAAGGTTAAGGTGCTTGGAGGGAGGCTTCGGCCTATGGTTGGGTGACGAAGGTATCGTCAATGGTAAAACGAGCACACCATCTTCTATATTCTAACACACATGTCCCCGAGTTGGAGCTAGATGTTATCCCCAGTTTAGGGATAACTAAGGAGATTATGTCTCGAGGCCCACAAGTCCTAGACATGGAGTACCGAGAGCCAGATCGACTTGAGTATGGCCCTGGAGGGCCTATCTTTTCTTTTCTTCGACACCTCCACCTTGTCAGTAGCAACAACATCCATCACCTCGGCCTGGTCCTGTAGCAGAAGTGGATCTTGCTCCATGAGGTAATGAGTCTGGGTATCATGGTATGTGTCACTCTGATCCTCAAAACCTTTGAATATGTGCATTTGATTCTTTTTGTTTCTAACGGATGCTTGGATCGTATGCCTATCCACTTGACCATATATGGGGGGAATGGCAGGATGCTCTAGTAAGCTCTTGCCCATAGGTTTTGAGTTGCCACTGGGGGGATTCATGAGAAGCCATCGTCCGCTCCCACCATACTTACCACTTTCCATATTTCTCCCACTCATCCATCCCATTACACTAGTCCGTGCATTGGGTTGGCCAAATATTTAAGGGTTGTACCTTATGTTGTGGGAAGAAGGGGCTAAAGGACCAGAGGGTAAAAGCAACTGGAAAAAGATAGAAGCCACTGAATGAAACCTCGAGATGCTTCGCCCAGGGATCCCCGAGAAAGCAGTAAAAGGCTTCTCAACAAGAAACAGAGGGACCCATAAAAATAATAAAAACAAGACCTAGTTAGAGGATAGGGGGTCTCATCACGAGCCAACCTATTAGGTCCATGGGCATCTAGTGGTATGACACTACTAGCAGTCGATCACCGCGTCAAGTTAGTGGCTCTTGGTGGCATAGCCAAGAGAAAGGGGGTCTCATCACGAGCCAACCTTCTCATTTCCGTGAAATGCTTGTGGGTAACATTGCCACCACTGGTCACCACGCCAGGGCAGTGCCCCCTGACTAGATTCTTGAAAGAAAAAACAATAAGAATAAATATAAAAGGCATGAATGGGCTTGGAAACATTTGCATCCATGACAAATGAAACTCACCGTCTACAGAGGCACCCATAGGTAAGCCATGCATTTCCCTGCTATCACTGCACCCCTTGCCCATACATCCCTTACCACCTCATCCACTCACATGGCTTGGATTTGATTTCTCTCGGAAAAACCCCACATCCAATGAGCATTATCCCTATAGGACACCCTAGCGCTTCCTCCAAACTTGGCTTGTAGATTAGTATAATGTCTTTGAGTACTTGTCCGGGTAAAGGGGGTTTTATGCACATGTTTAATGAAATTGATGATTAGATGTGATTGAAATTGCTATGATCCCTGTGACTTATGAGCCCATGGAGGGCGTATTTGTTGATGTTTCAGGACCATACCCGATGGCAGGTACCCAGATGGATAGGTACGCATGGGGAGATGATGAATCCATACCTCCATGGTGCTAAAAGCCCACTAAATGAATGTCGAGACCCCAATAGGGGGCATAGATAGATCAGAGGGTTTGCACCGGAGAGGAGGACGTTCCACCAGAGGCAGCTTGGCAGAGCCTTACTCAGGGGGTTTGTGCCTTTTCCACCAGGACGTTGGCCTTGGAAGGCCCATGACATCACCCAAGACACTTTATGACATCATCCAACGCAATGGAGGTTTTGGGAGGTAGTTGTGTGCCAAGTGGCATGTGTGGCATGTTCCTGAGGCCCAAAAAGGCCAAACGTTTTGCCCCAGGAGGCCAACGTTTCCCTAAAAGGGCCTAACGTCACCCTAAAAGGGCATGTCGTCTTCATATTTGCTTGATTTAGGGTTTGATTTTGACATTTAATGTAAAAACAATATTATTATGTATTTTTGGCCTTGTCAGCCTTTTGTGACCTAAAAATAAATTAAGGTCATTGGTATGGTATAAATTGAGGGTTTAATCTCTTATTTTTTCGTCATCTTTCACTCACACTTGTGTGAGGTCTAAAATTTGCGGCCCTCATTAGGGTTTTTGGATGAAATTGTAGCACACTTGTTGAAGGAGGCTCCTTTTTGGTGATTTTTGGCATTTTTCTTGGTGGAAGGTTTATAACTAGGGTTTGAATTGATGAATGCTTGGTAAATGTAAGTGAATTTTTGTAATCCTTCCCCTACTTGAATGGTTATAGTGTTTTACTTGCATTTTGTTAATGAAATTGTTGGAATAAACCCTAGGAAATAAGCACATGTTGGTGTCCTTATTTTAATTCCCTACTAGATTATGCCAAGGAGCCATTTTTCTGTTGGAGACATTGCTAGGGCCTTGCCATTGCAACACCCTATCTTTGGTTCTTCATCCAAGCCGATTTTACTTTGTCATTGAGCTAAAGAAGGAGGAAAACATGCTAAGGCCTAGGGTTGCCTACACCTTAGTAAGTCGTTTCCCCCTAGGGTTTGATGGTTGAAGCCTTGGCTTACCAACACTTTACCATCAAATTCCTCTTGTCTTTGGCCCTACTATTATCATATTGTCCCTTCAATTCTTGCAACCATTTTTGACTCCATTTGCCCTGTGAATGCACTGATCTAAGACTTCATGCTTGAGTGCCTTGATCACAACCTTCAAATATCCAATACCTTTGAACAATTACTAACACCTTCTAACCCTAGTTTAGATTGACTTGCTAACCTTATTGTTGCTATTATCCATTTGAGTTATAGTCATACTTTGCAACAATTAAAGCTTCTTTAAGCACTTGAAAGGATAAATACACACTCGCTTCTGATGAATGTTGGTGTTATGATATTGATGATTAAATCGTTCTTGATCATTTTGAAGCATTTATTGTGGAGTATCGTATTGTGATAACTACTACTATACATCTTTGCTTACTTCGTCAATATATTAGTCAATTGCTTTATTTGAGAAAGTCCCTGATTATATGAAGTACTAACCAACAAGTGACCTTGCAAATATAGTTTTATGTTGCTTTGTTTCGGGCAGGTACATTTCTGGTTATTACTATCTTTTATTGGTTGTTTAGTAGAACTTTCTGATCGGTGGTGACTTGTGAGAGGAAAACCTTTACCTTAGCCTTTACCCTTTGCCTTCTCAAAACCCCAGGTCACTGGGGATGTCTCCCATGGGCCTACCACCCTAAATAGAAAGAGATATCCTATTGAGGTGACAATGATAGGATAGTCTCCAGTTACGTCAGTTTGCATTCTTTTACCTTTCCTTTACTTCGAAATACAAACTGTACGATAACATGAACCATAAGACAAAGCAAGAAACCTAAGCCATTCTCCAGCTATATGGCCTTGATGTGTGATCTCATAGAAAATGAACCTACTTGATTTGAAGAAGCCATTCAAAAGAAAGAATAGGTGGATGCCATGACAGAAGAATATCAATCCATTATAAAGAATGATGTATGGGAAGTAGTTCCCAGACCAAAGAACAAAGATGTGGTATCTTCCAAGTGGATATACAAGATAAAACATGCAGCAGACAAAAGTATTGAAAAATATAAAGCAAGATTTGTGGCTCGTGGTTTTTCTCAAAGGGAAGGTATTGATTATGAAGAGACATTTTCTCCTGTAGCCAGATACACTTCTATCAGAACCATCATAGCTCTTGCAACCAAAATGAAGTGGAAGTTACACAAGATGTATGTGAAAACAACCTTCTTAAATGGTGTTATTGAAGAATAAGTGTATATAGAACAACTGCAAGGGTTTGAAGTTGAAGATAGAAAGTGTTAGAGTTTAAACTATTATTAGGTTTCTTCTCAATTTACTACATAACCATAGCATAGATAGGATCACTGAGAAAAATACAATCACAAGATACACAACATTTATCCTGGGAAACCCTCATGGGAAAGAAAACCCAACAAAAACTTCCTTAATATAGATAGCCAATACAATATCAAGACAATAAACCAAACACTAGAGAATATCCTCTCCCAAGCAATGTGCCTCTCTCTCTTCCTTCTTCCCCAACTGCAGCTACCAAACTTGCGCTTTGCATGATCGAATAAGTGAGTGAACAAATGAGTGGCAGGGCCGACTTCTTAATTTGCGTGTTACAATTAGGGTTTGACCAATCCACAAAAGGGGATTTGGTCATTTACAATGCTCGACATGATCAATCCACGAAAGGAGATTGATTTAATGAATAATACATCAATAATAAATAGAATACTCTTTGCAGTTACAATATTTCAACATCATCAGGAGAGAGAGAGAGGGAAACATCATCAACAACATCTGAAACACTGACTAGCGTATCTATAAATCATTGGAAGTTTTTGTCATCATCAAGGTCATTAACAACATAACACAAAAGTTGGAGCATCATCAACATCAGCACTAGGCTGAGGGTCTTCAACACGAAGCTGGCTACATAATATCATCAACATGAAGTTGGCATCACAGTACGAGACTGGCAACACAACATCATCATCATGAAGCTGGCATCACAACACGAGGCTGACACATCATCACAACATGAGACTGACACATTATCATAACATGAGGCTGACAACACATCATCACAACACGAGTCTGGCACATCATCACAACACGAGGTTGTCACATCATCATAACACGAGGCTGACACATCATCAACATGAAACTGGCATCACAACACAAGGTTGGCAACATAACACTACTCCCCCTTTCGAGGGAGGTCCTTTCGAACTACACCAAGCTTATCTCGAAAGTGCTTAACCTTTACATGAGATAGAGGCTTGGTCAACACATCAACAACATGTTCATCCGTGTTAACATATTGGAGCTTTATGTCTCCTCTCTGCACCATATCACAGATGTATTGATATCGAATCTCTATGTGTTTTGACTTGTCATGGAACACATGGTTCTCTGTCATCTTTATGCAACTTTGGTTATCACATAGGATCATGGTTGCTTCCATCTCTAGATCGAATAGACCTGTCAACAACTTCCAAGGCTATATGGCTTCACAATTGGCTGAACATGCAACAATGTATTCTGCTTCTCCAGTGCTGAGAGCAATGCTTGATTGCTTCCTACTCTACCATGAGATCATGGCCGACCCCAGACTGAAACAACATCCTGAAGTTCTCTTTCTGTCAGAGACAGTTCCAACCCAATCTGAATCATTGTAACCACTTAGTCTGACGCTGTGATCACCATCATAACTGAGACCACAATCTATTGTACCCTTAAGGTACCTCATCACATGTTTTGCAGCAACTAGGTGAACATGTCTGGGCTCTACCAGAAACTGACTCAAGGTGTTCACATCAAAAAATATATCTGGCATGGTGTTCGTCATATACATCAATGATCCAATGATCTGTTTGTATAGCGTAACATCAATCAATAAGGACGAAGTGTCAACCATGAGCTTCAACTTTGTTTCCATGGGTGTATTCATGGACTTGCACTCCAACATATCAAATCTCTTCAATATTTCAACTGCATACTTCCCTTGGTTAAGGAAGATCCTCTCTGGGCTCTACCAGACCTCAAGACCTAAGAAATAGTGCATTAGGCCAAGGTCTTTCATCTCAAATTTTACAGCGAGCTTCTTCTTACATTCAATGATGAGCTTTTCTTCTCCAGTTAAGAATAAGACATCCACATACAACAACAATATAACAGACTCATCATTCATAACCTTGAAGTAAATGTTAGAATCAACTTTGCTCTTGGTAAAGCCCAAGCTCGTCAGAAAACTGTCAATCCTTCCATACCAAGCTCTAGGAGCTTGCTTCAATCCGTACAGAGCCTTCTTCAACTTGCAGACACGAGTCTTCCTGTCTTCAACTTCAAACCCTTGAGGTTGTTCTATATACACTTCTTCTTCTATGACACCATTCAAGAAGGTTGTTTTCACGTCCATCTGGTGTAACTTCCACTTCTTCTTAGCTGCAAGGGCTATGATGGCTTTGATTGAAGTGTATCTGGCTACAAGAGCAAACATCTCTTCATAATCAATGCCTTCCTTTTGAGAAAAGCCACGAGCAACAAACCTTGCTTTATATTTCTTAATACTTCCATAAACATCATGCTTTATTTTGAAAAACCATTTGGAAGATACCACATCCTTGCTCTTTGGTCTGGGAACTATTTCCCATACATCCTTCTTTATGATGGATTGGTATTCTTTTGTCATGGCATCTTTCCATTCTTTCTTCTGAATGGCTTCTTTAAAGCAAGTAGGCTCATTTTCTAAGAAATCACACAACAAAGCCATATAACTGGAGAATGGCTTAGGTTTCTTCACTTGTCTCATGGTTCCTTAGGGAGCACCATACTTCTCTCTATATTGAATAAGTTCCCTTACCCAGGCTGGCTTTCTCTTGTGGGATATCTTCATCTAGGGAGGTTCTTGAGATTCTATTATGTCATGGTCTTCTAGAATCTCCTCATCAGGGGAAGCTATGACTTCCCTTACTGGTTATGCAACTCTGGGAGCTACAAGTTCCTCTTCATATACTTCTTCAAGCTGACATCTTCTTGATTTCTTGAGTGTTGCATCTTCATCAAAGGTTACATCCCTATTGATCTCAATATGATGGTAACTTGGTATATAAACTCTAAAGGCCTTGGAGATCTCACAGTATCCAACAAATATTCCCTTCTTTCCTGAAGGGTCCAACTTGGTTCTCTTCTCTTTTGGAATAAGTACAAATATTGGGCAGCTAAATATTTTGAGATGGGTTACTTCTGGCTTCTTTCTAGAGAACATCTCTTCAAGGGTCTTGAACCCAAGTGCACTATGGGACAATCTGTTTTGTACATATACTATTGTTTTTGTTGCTTTTGCCCACAAGTACATTAGAAGATCTCGATCATGGATCACGGTTTTCACTGCTTCCATTATAGTTCTATTCTTTCTTTCTGCTACACCATTTTGTTGAGGATTGTAGGGAGCAATGAGCTCCCTCTTGATTCAGGCATCTTTGCAAAAGTTTGCAAACTCTTTTGAGGTGTATTCTCCTCCATTATCTTACCTGAGTATTTTGATCTTTCTTTTAGAAAGATTCTCTATCAAGGCTTTGAATTCCTTGAATTTATTGAACACTTCATCTTTTGATTTCAAAAGGTAAACCCCAGTTTTACGAGAATAGTCATCAATAAATGATACATAGTTTTCATACCCACTGATGGAGGATGATGGCATTGGGCCACACACATCTAATTGAATGAGCTCTAAGACTCCTTTTGCTTTACTGTCTCTCTTCGGAAAAGGGTTCTTGATGTTCTTTCCTTTTTCACATCCATTGCACACACCTTCATGGTCAACTGTGAGTTCTAGTAGATCTGTGACTTCCTTACTTACATATGATAATGCCTTGTAGTTGATGTGGGCTAATCTTCTATGCCAAAGTTCACATGGATTTTCGATGGAGTGGGTCTAGGCTGCTTCTGAGTGACCCTTTAGCTTATACAAGCCACCACCACCTTCTTTTCCAATAACAATCGCTTCCATGGTTTTTCCTTTGGCCCACATAAGAACTTCTCCATCTATGAAGGCAACTCTGAAGCCTTTCTTTTCTAAAGCTGAGATGGAAAGTAAGTTCTTTGTTAAACCTGGTACATATAGTACATCCTTCATCTTCATCGGGGTCCCTGAATTAAGCTTGTAATTGATTCTCCTACTCCCTTGATAGGGTATTGATAATCATCTCCAAGTGTAACTTTCTAAGAAAACTTGTTTCCTGAAAGGCAAGAGAGAATGTCTCTTTGACCTGTCATGTGCTTGGAAGCACCACTATCAATGAGCCAAGTGTCCTCACTAGGTGATGTTGATCCTGAGAGGGAAAAGATTATGACATAGTCTTCAATTCGATCTTCTATCATCTTTGTGGGTGGTTCTTAATCTTCAACTGCATGGGCATGGTGCCTCTTGTTTTTCTTCTTGTGTTCTTCTCGTCTAGTTGGACAATGTTTCGCAATATGTCCCATCTTGTCACAATGGTAACATTGGTAGGATGAGAAATCTCTTCTTTGTCCTTTCTGAAACTTCTAGAATCTCCTTGGTTGAGATTCTTTACGTGTGAATTTGTTTTGGGGGTAAGACTCCTTATGAGTTTCTTTCTGTAAGTAAGACTTCTTTCTTCCTCTTTTAGTGTGAGTAGTTAGGGCTTGATCTTCATCTCTTGATAGAAAAGCTTCTTGGTTAGTCACTCTTGATTCTTCTTGAACACATTCTTCCCAAAGACTGTCAAATTGTAGTTTGTCTTTTCTGGCACAAATAGTTCAAATGAATGCATCCCAAGGTCTTGTGAGACCATTAAGGGCTGTCATTATAATTTCGTCTTCATCTATAGTATATTCAATTGCTTCTAGTTGTTCTTTGAATTGTGATATTCTAGATAAGTATTCCTGGATTGTTTCTCCTTTCTGCATCCTTGTATTCTTGAGTTGAGTCCTTAGATTTATGTTATTTCCTTCATATAATTTGGATAGGGCATCAAACATTTCTTTTGGAGTCTTCTTTGAAGACACTTGAGGAATTAAGTGATCTTTGATAAAATCTGCAATGATTCTTTTGGTGTTTTGCTTTAGCTGCAACATCGACGAGTTCTGGTATATCCTCTTTAATGAATCTTGCTAGGTCATTCTCTTCAAGAATGAGTCCAATCCTATACTTCCAGGCATGGAAGTTTTCCACACCTTCTAGCTTGTCAACAAGATTAGTGCTTAGACATCTTTTACCTGGAGCTAGGAAAATGACCAAAAAATGAAAATGCTCAGAATTGTATTTTGAACTTACCAGGAGGTGCGCTTGGCCGAGGCGACTAGCATGGTGTGGTTAGATTTCAGAAAATCCAAATTTTGCCCCTTCAAACTTGACCAACGGATTTTTGGACTGGTGCTGCTGGTTTTCTGGTACTTCTAGTTTTCTGGTACTTCTTGTTCCTTGGTATTTCTGGTTTTCTGGTACTTCTGGTATCGGTGAAAACAAGGGTTTCACTTTTTGGGAGTTCTATCCATTGAAAAGGTGTGTTGAAGGTGCCAAAGAGTTCCTTGGGCTAGGGCACACTTTTCTAGATGACTTTTGGGCTGAAATTCCTCTTCAATAAAAAACCCTAATTTTCTTGTACGACATCAATGACGTTTTTCTTTTTCCTGTGAAAGATGCTCTCTTCAGCTTATCTCTGATACCATGTTAGAATTTAAGCTATTATTAGGTTTCTTTTCAATTTACTAGATAACCATAGCATAGATAGGATCACTGAGAAAAATACAATCACAAGATACATAACATTTATCCTGGGAAACGCTCATGGTGAAGAAAACCCATCAAAAACTTCCTTAATATAGATAGCCAATACAATGCCAAGACAATAAACCAAACACTAGAGAATATTCTCTCCCAAGCAATGCGCCTCTCTCTCTTCCTTTTTCTCCAACTATAGCTACCAAACTTGCGCTCTAGATGATTGAATGAGTGAGTGAACAAATGAGTGGCTGGCTTCCTTTATTTATACAAACTGGCAAGCACTGAAAGGAGGTGTCTCTTCATTGGTAGGGCCAACTTCTTTTTCTGGTTGGTTAGAACCACTTTAGTTTGCCTGGGGGCTGACTTCTTTTTCTGGGTGGTTAGAACCACTTTAATTTGCCTGGGGTCCGACTTCTTAATTTGCATGTTACAATTATGGTTTGACCAATCCACAAAAGGGGATTTGGTCATTTACAATGCCCAACATGATCAATCCACAAAAGGGGATTGATCTAATGAATAATACATCAATAATAAATAGAATACTCTTTGGAGTTACAATATTTCAACAGAAAGACTCATGTTTGCAGGTTGAAGAAAGATCTGTACGAGCTGAAGCAAGCTCCTAGAGCTTGGTATGCCAGAATTGATAGTTTTCTGACGATCTTGGGCTTTACCGAGAATAAAGTTGATTCTAACCTTTACTTCAAGGTTATGAATGATGAGCTAGTTATATTTCTATTGTATGTAGATGACTTATTCTTAACATGAGAAGAAAATCTCATCACATATTGTAAGAAGAAGCTCGCTGCAGAGTTTGAGATGGAAGACCTAGGCCCAATGCATTATTTCTTAGGTCTTGAAGTTTGGCAGAACCCAGATAAAATCTTCCTTAACCAAGGGAAATATGCAGTTGAAATACTGAAGAGATTTGACATGTTGGAATGTAAATCCATGAACACACCCATGGAAACAATTTTGAAGCTCCTAGTTGATACTTCATCAGAGTTAGTTGATGCTACTCTATACAGACATATTATTGGTTTGTTGATGTATCCGACGAATACCGTGCCAGATATATGTTTTGATGTGAACACCTTGAGTCAGTATCTGGTAGAGCCCATACGTGTTCACCTTGTAACTGCAAAGCATGTGATGAGATACCTTAAGGGTACGTTGGATTATGGTCTCTATTATACTGGAGATCATGACTTTAGACTGTATGGTTATACTAATTCAGATTGGGCTAGAAGTGCTCCTGATAGAAAGAACACTTCAGGATGTTGTTTCAGTTTGGGGTCAACCATGACTTCATGGCAAAGCAAGAAGCAATCCAGTATTGCTCTCAGCATGACATAAGCGGAATATATTGCAGCTTGTTCCGCTAGTTGTGAAGCCACATGGCTTTAGAAGTTGTTGTCAGGTCTATTCGATCTGGAGATGGAAGCCACCGTGATTCTATGTGATAACCAGAGTTGCGTAAAGATGACGGAGAACCCAGTGTTCCATGGCAAGTAGAAGCACATAGAGATCTGGTATCACTACATTCGTGATATGGTGCAGAGGGGAGCTGTAAATCTCCAATATGTTGGCACAGATGAACAGGTTGTAGATGTGTTGACCAATCCTCTATCTCGTGTGAAGTTTGAGTACTTTCGAGACAAGCTTGGTGTTTTACGAAAGGACTTACCTCGAAAGAGGGAGTGATGTTGATGATACTATAGTATCCTGACCAACATTGGGTAGCTTCGATAGGATTTTTATCTTAGGGGATTGATCATCCCGGGGCAGATCCCGAAGGTCCGGTAAGGATGGTATTTCAGAGTACATGTGCATGTATATGCTAGCTGTGGTCAGTAGTGGTAGCTCCGTTAGGATTTTATATCCGAGGGAATCTTATAATTCTTGGGCAGATCTCGAAGGTCCGATAAGGACGGTCTGTCAAAGTACCACGTGGTAGCTTGTTAGGATTTTATATCCTAGGGAATCTTATGATTCCTAGGCAGATCCTGAAGGTACGGTAAGGACGGTTTGTTAGAGTGCCACAAAATGTTGTTGTTGCACCTGCCTCATTATGTTGCCATATGATGATGATGTTGTTGTCTCAGCCTTGTGCTGATGATGTTGTTGTCTTAGCCTCGTGCTGATGATGTTGTTGTTTCAGTCTCGTGTTGTTGACGATGTTGTACCGACCTCATGTTGGTGATATTGTTGTTCTTGCTTCATGTTATTGATGTTGATGTTTTGGCTTCATGATGTTGTTGATGATGATGAGGCTACTCCAACTCCATGCCATTGCTGATGATGATGATGCTACTCCAACTCCATGTTGTGGATGATGATATGATGATGAGAAAAACTTTCGATGATTTGTAGATGTGCCAATCAGTGTTCCAGATGCTAATGATGATGTTGCCCTCTCTCTCTCCTGATGATGTTGTATTGGGTTATGTCAGTAGAATACCCTCCTCGTTAAGGGGGAGTGTTGAAATATTGTAACTTTGAAGAATATTCTAATTATATTTGAGTTAATATCTTATAGATCAAATCCCCTTTTGTGGATTGATCATGTCGGGTCTTGTATAAGACCAAATCCCCTTTTGTGGATTGGTCAAACCATATTTATATGGTGGTATTTGTAAAGTCGTCCCCTAGGGTTTATAAAGTGGTTTTAACCACTCTTGGAAGAAGTAGGCCCTGTTAAGTGAAAAGACCCTAGCGCCTCCTCAACTAGTATTTATAAGTGAGGATGACGCCTCACTTGTTTATTCAATCACTCACTCATCTAGTGCACATATTTTAAAGGCAGTTGCAGTTGCAGGAGGAAGGAGAGGAGAGGAGAGGCGCATGCTCAGTCCTAGTTTATTCTTGATGTTTTGATCTTAGTCTTGGCATTGTATTGTCAATCTATTATTGAGGAGGTTTTTGTTGAGTTTTCTCCCCCATGATGGTTTCCCAAGATAAAATGTTGTGTACCTTGTAATTGTGTTTCTTTTAGTGATCCTCTTTATGTTGTTGTTTTCGAAATGCATTGAATGCTCTAGTAAATTGAAAATAACCTAATAACAACATTAATCTTAACACATTGTGCCTAGGGACTCCCCCAGAGGCTTACAAGGCTTAGCTAGACGGAGAGGGGTTTAGCCCATGACATTTGGGGCTATTTCTCCTTGAATTAGCCAAGTTTTTACCGTTGTCATAACAGGTTTATCAATTCAGATTGGAGGGTAGAAATTTGTGCTAATAGGCCCTCAAGGGTTCTTAGCTTTCATCAAGCCACAAGTGAAGCATTAGCTCACTCGATAATAGAGTCAGAGTGTTGATGTTTCTGGTAGCTGCGAGAGGTATTCACCTCCGAGATAACCTTTCTTATAGATGAAGATGCCAGGAACTCAAGAAGATCCCAGTCGACCTCACAAAAAATAATAAAGAAGAATTATAATGCTCCAGAAGTAAAGTCATCTCAAGAAGAAAGATAGAAACATAAATTATATTTCTAGATAGTCAGGTTGGCCCTGCCAGAAAAGTCATTGGACAGATTAGTATAAATAAGGGTGACGCGTTACTCATATTTCACACTTTCACTCTTATCTATAGCGCAAGTTTGGTGGAGAGAGTTGTCGCTGCAACAACAACTGCAATAGGAAGGATGGCACAAGTCTAGTTGGGGTTTATCTTATCTCTTGGTGATGCGTTGGTGAAGGTCAACTACTCTAGCTCTCTAGCTAGGGTTTGTTGCAGTATTGTTGGTGGTACACTAGTTGAGGCTAGACACCCTAGCGCTCTGGCTAGGGTGTGTTGCATCTATGTTGTTGGATTCTTTCTTGTTGGTTTGCTCTAGTGGATAGAGTTTATTCTTGGTTATTTTGTCTTGGCAAGGATACTCTCTATAAGAAGGTTGTTGGGTTTTCTCCCCTTATGTAGAAGGGTTTCCAAGGATGTACATGTTATGCTCAGGGGTGGCACGAGTAGGTGCCTATGGTTGGGTGGCGATGGTGCAACATCGCCTATGGTGAAACGAGCATGCAAAAGAAGTTCAAATTGCTATGGTAAATTTAATGTTAACGAAATCAACAAAATTTCAACACAGAGAACGCTAGATTGAAGAAGATGATAAGGCAACTCGAAGATGCCCTTATCCCAAAGCCATTATTTGCAGAGCCCTTATCTATGATAGTCCTAGATGAATTTCCTGAAGAACTGACTGGATCAAGCTCTAAGGTCACTATGTTTTCTAACTTTGTTGACAAGTGTCAAGATATATGTCACTGAAAACATTAATAAAACACTCTGCATAATCATGGAAGCTCTGGAGATTGCTATAGAGGAAAGCATCACGATAAGAAGAGTCCATTCACTTAAGGAATTCTTGCAAAAGGACTTGCAAATTGATGACCATTTTTATAAAAATGCAGTAAGTACTTTCATTGCAAGAATACCAAACATTGACGAGCTTACAAGTCAAAAACAAGATTTGCCTTCTAAAAATAGATTGAAGCAAATACACGCTGGTTGGTTTGGGAGGATTGATACCCTCCAACAATTGATCGCCACTTGTGATGCTCTTGAAGGAAGGAGAAGTACATTGTTTCTAAGGGTGACGAATATCGTCAAGGAACTTGAAGGTCCACCCTTGTTAAGGGATTCGATGTTGGTGACAAGATATCAAATGGAAGCCGAGCTAGGCATATTAAGG
Organism: Picea engelmannii; assembly: GCA_009831015.1. NCBI lineage: Eukaryota > Viridiplantae > Streptophyta > Pinopsida > Pinales > Pinaceae > Picea > Picea engelmannii. The sequence continues at coordinate 33,709 of ML827041.1, forward strand.
GTTGCACGAGGAACTTCCACTATTCCATTAACCCGATAATTACATGTTATTGCTTAATTCCTATGGAGCAAAGAACCAAGCTTGATGTAAGGAGTTAGAAGTGCATCTTCTTGGGGTACTCAAATACCACCAATGCATATCATCTTTATGATGAGGTAAACAAGAAGTTCATTCTTTCCAGAGATTCACCCATGTAAAGACATATCACGAGTTTGATGATGAGATTCAATATCTTGAAGGGGGGTCCCTATCTTGGATCAATCTCTGGAATCTCCCTTTGAAGCACCATCTCCCCCTAAGGAATAATTTCTAACCACTTCATCAGAACATGAAGTTCATTTGGATGATGTGATTGAGAGGATTGAAAGGCTGAACCTGGATGGAAATGCAACACATTCTCAATCAATCGAGCAACCTAGACCATCTCAGAAAGGTCCACCAAAGTAGCTCATAAAGACACTTGAAAGTGTTTATCTTGATGAGGTTGGAAAGACAAGAACCAAAAGTTCTACAAGACAATATGGAGGTGATGTAGATAATTTAGATTCATGCGATGTAGATGATATGGATGTTTCAAATGATTGTGAATTGAATTTATCTACTAACTTTGAACCAACTTCCTTTGAAGAAGCTACTTCTCATGATGAGTGGAAAGAAGCCATGCATAAGGACTATGATGCTCTCATTAAGAATGAGACATGGAAGTTGGTGGACCCTCCATTCGGAGCCAAACCAATTAGCTGCAAGTGGGTCTTCAAGAACAAGCATAAATCAAATGGCTTACTTAACAAGCACAAAGTGAGGCTCATGGAAAAATGATTTGCATAGAAAGAAGGCATTGATTATGAGAAGAATTTTCCCCCCACAACAAAATGGGATACCATTCATACTCTATTTGCCTTGAAAACACATAATGGATGTAAAGTTCATCAAATGGATGTGAAGACTGCTTTCTTGAATGAAGACTTGAAAAAGAATGTCTAAGGTTTTATTGTGAAAGGACAAGAACATAAAGTATGTAAACTCATCAAATCCTCATATGGACTAAAACAAGCACAACGCGCCGAGTATGGAAAGCTAACTCAACATTTTCTAAAATTGAATTTTAAGCACTTTAATCTTGATGGTGCAACTATATTTGTCAAGAAATTTGGCAAAACTATTGTATATCTTGTAGTGTATGTAGATGATCTGTTGATAACAGGGAACAATGAAAGCTATATTGCACCCATAAAGAAAGAATTGAAGAAAGACTTTGATATGATAGATTTGGGACATCTTCACTACTACTTGGGCTTTGAAGTGACTCAAAATCTAAAGTACATATTCATCTCCCAAAAGAAGTACATTGGAGAATTGTTGAACAAGTTTGGCATGCATGAGTGTAATTGTCTCTCTACTCCAATGGAAGAAAATTTGAAGCTCACCTCAAAAGAATAGAATGAATTTGAGGATGCAACCAAGTACATACAACGTGTGGGAAGCCTTATTTACCTCACCACCACTACACCAGATGTTTCACTCATTGTTGGGATTCTTTCTAGATTTATGCAAAAGTATTTTGAAGTGTTGATATTTTACTTACACAACTACCAGTTACGATTCTTCTTTATTATTACAATCATTTGGCACATTAGCTGCATATATAAGATAACTAAAAGAGAGGCAATCACATAAACAAGAGAGACACAAAGATTATCCTGGAAAACCATCTAGGGGGGAGAAAACCCAACAAACTTCCTCAATATAGATTAGCCAACTAAGAACAATGCTTCTCTCCAAGAGCTAACTAACAAAGTAGAAGATCCTCCTCTACTCCTTCACTAGGAAAGAGTAGGGCACCACTTGACCAAGATGTATCTTAGAGATAGACCAAGAACCCCCCTTGACGTCACACCTAGCTGTAGTAACTTCTCCTCCAAGACTTGCGCACTCCAGAGCTAGTTAGTGAGAGTGAGCAAATGAGGCGTTGGCCTCTCTTATAAATAGTGGCCTGGCTAGCCTAAAATTAGGTCTGCGTCGACCTGTCATTTTACCCTTTTATTTTCTATTTTACATGTCAAGACGCAATAGGGCCGACTTTTACAAAGGTACAATAGGGTCATCTTAATAAATATAATATAATAACATTCCTTAGGGTTTGTCTTGGTCAAGTACAATAAGGATATATTCTTAAGCTACTCAATATTCAACACTCCCTCTTAGCAAGGAATGTATTCTTCTTGTCACGGTTATCATCATTGTTTCAACGCTTCTACATACTTGGTCATTGTCTTGTTGTCAATCACAGATCTATATATCATAGGAAGTTATGCACTTTCACTGGATTAACGTACCAACCTAAGTTGGGGTTACCAACTTGCGCTAGGGTTGCGTATCAGCCTACGTTGGGGTTACCAACCTGTGCTGGGGTAACATACTAGCATGCGTTGGGGTTACCAACCTGCATTGGGGTAGCATACCAGCTTGTGTTGGGGTTACCAACCTGCGCTGGGATAACGTACCAGCCTGCGTTGGGGTTACCAACTTGTGTTGGGGTAGCGTACCAACCTGCGTTGGGGTAGCGTACCGATCTGCGTTGGGGTAGTGTACCAACCTGCGTTGGGGTAGTGTACCGGTCTGCGTTGGGGTTACCAACCTGTGCTAGGGTAGCATACTAGCCTGCGTTGGGGTAGCATTCTGACTTGCGTCGGGGTTACCAACCTGCACTGGGGTAGCGTACCAGCCTGCGTTGGGGTTACCAACCTGTGCTGGGGTAGCATACCAGCTTGCGTTGGGGTTACCAAACTGCACTAGGGTAGCATACCAGCCTGCATCGAGGTTACTAACATACGCTGGGGTAGCTCATCACTTCCCTCTACTAGGGATCACATCACCTCCCTCTACTGGGGAACACATCACTTCCTGCTTCTGGAGAACACATCACTTCCCACTTATGGGGATCTCATCACTTCCCACTATTGGAGAAGTTTTTTTGGATCACTCCAAGCTTGTCTCTAAAATACTCGAACTTTACCTTGGACAAGGGCTTGGTCAACACATCTACTACTTGTTCGTCAATGGAAATATACTAGAGTCTTACCGCTCCCTTCTGTACCATGTCCCAAACATATTGGTATTTGATCTCGATATGCTTGGACTTGTCATGACACTCTAGGTTCACTAAACTTTTTTAATACAAGTTTCCTCCAACTCAATATTAATCAATTTTTGTAATCAACTTTCAAAGCCACATTGCTTCGCTACAAGCTGACCATGTTGTTACATACTTTGCCTCTGCAGAAGTGAGTGCCATATAGGTCTGTTTTTCACTGAGCCACGAGATCACAACTCATCCCATACTAAAGCAACACCCGAATGTACTTTTCCGATCCGTGGCACTGTTTGCCCAATTTGAATCTGCATAGACCTACAATATTATCTCCCGATCCGAGATATATTTGGGTCCATAATTGATTGTACCCTTTAGGTACCTCATCACATGTTTTTCCATAATCAGGTGAACATGTATTTCATTGCAAAACATATATATTTCCTCGTGTTCTTCGAACCAAATTTTTCACATCACATTGTACCAACTTGGTACACTTTCCCAACTGCAACTCAATTTGCACAATCATGTGTTGGCTCTATGTGATTTTTGCAAAGCATTATCTGTCTCACTGACTGAGAGTATGTCCTCTACTCTCTCTACAACTATTCCTTCTAGAACTGGGACTTTGCACCTACAATTGTTTTTTCTGAAACTGAGAATGATTGCTCCATTCTCATTGTAGCTGTTGAACTCTGAGAGAAGCTCCTCTACTCCATCACGAAAACAGTTTCATCTGAAACTAAGAGTGGCTCAATAACTGATACTGAGTGTAGCTTATCCTCTTTCTATGTAAGTAACTCAATCTACTATTGTAGTCATGTCTCCATGGCCTGACTCATGTATTGCACCAATTGGCACTAGAGATAACTCAATCTCAAATCTAGGGATTGTCATACCTGCTCCCTCTGAATCTCATACTGTGTCGACTTCCTTTAATGAATCATGGTTGTTTTATCTATACTTCTTTTTATTACTAGAGCAAGTGTCTCATCATAGTCTTCTCCCTCTTGTTGGGAGAATCCTCTGGACACAAATCAGGCTTTTTACATCTTTAGACTGTTATCTGTTAGATCAATCTTGGAAGTCACCATTGAATTTCCTTCTGGTCTCAAGGAAAAATCCATATCCCATTCCTTCTGACTGGCTTCCTACTCTGTCACTGAAATAATAGAATCTTCCTACGAGATTCCACATCTCCTAGGAGTCTATGAAGCTACGATCTAGTCTTCTCAACTCATGGCATCTGTCTGTCAGTCCTGGAAGACGTTTATATTTCTCATCTGATCCTCTCTGAGATCAATCTCACTTTGAGTCTCTATGCTCTCTTTGAAGCTTGACTCCCTCTTAGTCTATATAATCTTCGGAGCCATTTGCTCCATCTGATATGGCTCATCAATGCTATATGGCTTTGAATCCTGCAAAGTGCCATGGGACCATGTTGGTCTCTTCCTGGTTACTACATTGATTATGGGTAGGCCCTTCTGGCTCTTCTAACTCTTCTTGATGATTTGAAGAGTGATCAACTGCACTAGAGGGATTTGTTATGTCATCTTTGGAGCCTTCTGCTCCTCATGATCTGTCTCCATATGAGATGTTCTGTATCGAGCAAAAGTAGCTTCTTCTTCTTCTTCTTTGGTACATGGATGTATATGGTCATGTATACAACTTGGATAGTCTTCTCCATGTCTTATCTAATATGTTGCCTCCTACAACAATCATTATAGCTCCCTCAGGGTTATCACATGTGATCTGCCCGGAACAAGAAAAACATGGGAGAAACAATCGACAAGAATAATACTCTTTATAATAATAAAAACAATAGCGAGAACAATCGTCACAGTAGCTCCTTCAGAGCTATCACTTGTGACCTGCCTGAAACAAGGCTCAAAAGTAAGAAATACAATAACAAGAAATGAGAGCAACACACTTCTAGTGTTGTGATCAATCATTCCTCCATGGTAACCTGGAAGCAAAACAAGAAGTTTCTCCTAGAGGAGATGTTAGCTATATCTAGTAAATTATTACAATAAGCATTTATCTCAATAGTGCTCACATGCTACCAAGTATTCAATAATAAAACTTTTCAAAGATTGTCATCACAACTATAATGTTTACTTGTAATGTGTCAATTACCAAACTTGATATGTGCAAATTTGAATCTTATCAATTTAATCAATCAAACTTGGAACCTGGAGTCTTGTCTTCCAGAATGAGTGTGTTGCTTTTATTACGAGTCTCCTTCACTCAAGATGACAAGTATTTTCTTTAATATGTCCTCTGTACTATGATAATATGCTTTCTTGACATAAATTCAAGTTAGAGAATAAACTCTATAATCTCAGCCTTAATCAATCTAATACTTTGACTTTAATTTTGACCAATGATTAGTATGATAGTCATAACTTCAACAGATCAAAATACAACCTAGATATTCATAAGATAACAGTAATGTCATAACAAATAGAGGCATATCAAATTAATCAAACCTGGGGTGCATTGTTCCTCTGAATGTGTTGGATCTAAGATCCTTCTGGATCTACGATTGTTGTTTAGACAAAAGATCATTTCTCATGCAAAAACCCTTTAGAATAATGATACAGTTTAAACATATGTAAGTACATATCTCTAACAGTATCGACAAGTAGTGGCGCCATGCGGTAGCAGCGACAAGCAATAACGAACCTTTAAAACTTCAAAGGTGTTGCAACTTGTAATCTAAAGGTAGTTTGAGATTTGTTAGGGTAAGGCGCACTAGTACAATAAAAATCAGTCCCAACACTTTAAAAAAACTTTCACTGCAACTGGTGTTGGCACTACAATTGGTGTTGCACTTGGCATGAAGGAACTGACACGAAGGAACTCACGCTGCAACTACAACTGATACTGCAACGGTAACTGATACTGCAACTGCAACTACAACTGGTACTGCAACTTAGGGTTTTACGAGGAAACCCTAATTTCTCAAACTTCAAATTTCAGAATTATGATCTAGGGAAGTGATGCGCCTTACTGGGGCGAGTTCCTAGGTGATCTTAGTTTCACCAACATCCTTCAACAGAGGTTAAAACATCACTCTTAGGGTTTATACAAAAACCCTAATTCCTCAGCAGCTGCAACATTGAAAGTTGAATCTTGGAGGGGGTGCGTCGAGGCTAGACACTTCTTATAAACTGTGAGTTGGTCTCTTTCAGGGCTTCTCTAGTACCATGTTGATATAAGATCACTGAAAGAGAGGCAATCACAGAAACAAGAGAGACACAAAGATTATCCCGGGAAACCCTCTAGGCAGAGAAAACACAACAAACTTCTTCAATATAGATTAGCCAACCAAGAACAATGCTCCTCTCCAAGAGAGAACTAACAAAGTAGAAACTCCTCCTCTACTCCTTCACTAGGAAAGAGTTGTGCACCACTTGACCAAAATGTATCCTAAAGATAGACCAAGAACCCTCCTTGACGTCACACCTAGCTACAGTAGCTTCTTTTCCAAGACTTGCGCATTGGAGAGCTAGTTAGTGAGAGTGAGAAAATGAGGCATTGGCCTCCCTTATAAATAGTGGTCTGGCCAACCTAAAATCAGGTCTGGGCCGACCTGTCACTTTACCCTTTTATTTTCTATTTTATATGTCAAGGCACAATAGGGCCGACTTTTACAATGGCACAATAGGGCCGTCTTAATAAATATAATATAATAACATTCTTTAGGGTTTGTTTTGGTCAAGTACAATAAGGATATATTTTGAAGCTACTCAATCTTCAACATGAAGGACATTGGTATACTGCAAAAAGAGTTCTAAAATACTGAAGGGAACTGAAGACTTTGGACTCAAATATTCTAAGTTGGATGACTTCAACTTGATTGGATATTCTTATTTAAACTTTGATGGGGTTAAAGAAAATGGAGTGTCAACTTTAGGCTATCTCACGAGTCTTGGATTAGCAGCCTTCACCTAGAGATCATGCAAACAATCGGTTTCAAGAGATTCCCCAATAGAGGTAGAATATGTGGCAGTTGCAGAAGAAACAAAGCAGATTGTGTGGCTAAGGAAAATACTTGAATATTTGCAAGAGAAACAGGTGAATTTTACTCCTCTTCTGGTTGATAATACTTTTGTAATCAAGTTGGCCAAGAATCCCATATTCCATGATCGAACCAAGTACATCAACACACAGTACCATCTGATTTGATATCATGTAGAGGCCAAGACTATTCACTATTGCTATTGAAAACAACAAACCCACAATGTTTTTTGCACCAACCATCTTCGAACAATTACAACCTAACAAAACTTCATATACTCTAAGGAAAGTATTCCAAAGACAACTATTTACATGCTCATGTAAGATTATTCTAGACCTTGAAATGTTTTGCAAGTATTCGCTATATATTGCTTAACATAATTGATTTTTGCTCAACATTCTATATTTTTCTAAAGTTGTAATATAATATGATAGAAGTTAATAATCATGAGATCTTTATGGATGCAAATGTACATTGATTGAAGCTCCTTAGCCTATAAGATATTTTTTTCCACGTAACAACTTATGGAGGAAACTGCTCAGATACTTTCCCTCATTTTGAGGATGGCACCTACGGTAAACCTTAGATTCTTAAAGACACAAAGCTAAGTCAACAACTCATGAATAAATCATATATAGCTCATCAATAATTGGTTCACTAGGAGCAAACACGTCACATAGTGGGATTTGACCCCGAGTGGGGAAAGTAACGAATATTCCTCGCAACTACTTGAGCTACACCATATTGATAGCTTAGCCTACAAGATAATATGTTTCAAGGTCTCTTGTTTAATCATTTTCTTATCTAATTATAGGCCTATGTTGTATAGATCAATTCTTGATCCATATGTGATGATGGATCAGACATAGGAATGTCGTATAAAGGGCTCAACAACACTTATGAATTCTACGAGCATCTGAATATGCAATTTTGTTATATTACTAAAAGCAATTTTTTTTCCTTGAAAAAAAGAAAAAAAAAGATCCATCCTTGACCTTTGGCAAGTTATCTTTATAAACTAGAAAAGGTTTTTCCTCCCATCCTTTTTGTTTATTTTCTAAATTGTTTTATCTATACATTCATTTTTCTATAAACCATGACAACAAAATTCAACTAGCACAGATCCAAAAAAATTTAATTAGCACCAATCTTTCATTTCTTAGAACAATTGTGCTCAATATGACTTAAGGCATGTCTATGGAAAATGAAATTAAAATTTAATGGTAGTTAGATATGGTCACAATTAAGGATATGAAACTTGTATATATCAATAACATTAATGGTAATGTGTCTTTATGTACGATGATAAAACCTTGAAAGGAATGGATCCCACGTGACTGAAATAGGCGGGGATGGCTAGGTTTTTTCCCTAGCTGCATGTGTAGACCTTCCCTTGACCCTGATTTGGCCTCACATTGCCATTCTATCTTTTGCAGGTTCTGATTCCATGTCTTCTTCCTTGGTGGCATCTGTTCTGAACAACTCTTCCCTCCCCATTGGATTTGTTCCTTGCCCAGTGGTGGCTCATTCCACTTCAACAATGCCTTCCTCCTCTGGTATGCCCGATACTCACATAGAAGCCAATCTTAGGTAGTTTGTGGGAGCCAATATGGATAGTGAATGCGGATCCGGTCCTCTTCCTTTAGTCAAAAATTCCGGTAAAGCTTATTTTAGCGATATGGTGAAGAATGTCTCACATTCTCCTTGTCTTCTAGTTCAGGAGGCTCTTGCCATAATTGTTCCCATAATGAAAGATGTTGCAGTCCAGGTGGACTTCTACAACACCAATGGTCTTATTTGTTGTTTCAATGGTCTTTGGCCTTGTTTAGTAGATTTGCACAACTGGGTTTTGGACTCCTAGAAACCTTGGTTAAAAGAGGAGGATTTTATTATTCCTTGTGCAAAGGGATTTTTCATTGTTGAGTTTGATCTTGTTGAAGACAAGGATTTGATTTTAAAATTTGGACCTTGTTTCTAGGGAACTTCTGGATTATGTATGAAACCCTGGATTCCTTCCTTCAACCCTTTGACAGATTCTCTTTTCTCGGCTCTTGTGTGGGTTAGACTTCAAAATCCTCCTTTGCATTTTTTGGGTTCACATTCTCTTCGAGCCATTGCCAAAGCCCTTCAACGATGCTATCATAAAAGTGTTCAAACAAAGAAACAAAGAATCACTACATACGCCCACATATGTGTGGAAATGGACTTCAACAAAAGGTTTCCGGAAGAAATAATTCTAAAGGTGAAAAGTACTCCTGGACATAAATGCTTGATTATGCACATGCTTCTTTCCATTGTAGAGCTTTCTTTGAAACATGGCATTTTGCAAAAAATTGTCCAAAAGGGATACAATAAGTTAAGAAGCATCGATGAAAACAACTTGATGGGTTGGAGCTAAGGAAGAACATCAATTGATTACCAACATAAGGTCCACTTGAATTAGCCCCTTCCATGGAAGAGCCAAAAGTGGATATAGAGGAAACTAGGGTCAAATCAGTGAATTCAAAGAAATCTAGGGATACTTCCCCAAAAGAAGAACCTCTATCTGAACAAGTTCTGAGCTCACAAGGTTTTGTGGGAGAGGAACTTATTTTTTACTCATCTTGATTCGGGATGTAGAGTGCCCGAAGGCAAGTTGGGAAAATTGGGCTAAATAAAATGAGATATAAGAACAATTGGAACCCCAAGATCAAGACAAATCAAGAATCAAGAATAGCAGGGACCTCATCAAAGACAAATGAATCTTGGATAATAATAGTAAAGAAGAAAAAGTCCTCTTCAATAGCACAACCAATGGTGACAAGATTGTTAGGTCATTTCCTGCTTCCAAAAATTTCCCTCCCCTTTTCTATTTTCCCGGATTCATTTCTCCCTTTCTTTGCCCCCTTCTACATTTACCCATTTTTCTCCCTCTTCTTTTTTCCCTCTTAATATCCCTTTCTACTTCTAACACTTAGTCGTGTTTTAGACCGTGGGTTCCCAGGTTGGCGGACTTACATTTTCTCACCTCCATCTACAACTTCACTTCACAAGTCCGACTGACCGCCGTGTTGTTCCATACTTAGTCGATTTTACGATCGTGGGTTCCCGGGTTGACGGGATTGAGCTTTCATGTTCCTGTGTTCGTGATAGACATATTGCACCAACGAGTTTCGCAGTCTACATTTTGATTCTCAGACTCCCATGAAACTGCCTAAGTGTCATTTTGCCTACATGAATCCATCTGACTGTCGCGCCATCCCACACTGAGCCAATTTCATGCCTCTTACCATCGCGGGTTCGCAGGTTCACAAAAAATTTCATGTCACATATTGCCTTCGCCAGTCCCCACCACCCTCGCGCCTTTCCCAATGCACATTTACTATGCTTTTAATGCTAACAACTTACCATATAGGTTCGAAGGGATGGTTATTAATAAGCGAAAGGCTCGAGGAGACCTCCTATTAAACCGCATTAAATGGGATTTACAGAGGATTATATTATCTCCCACCAGCGTTCATTCCTAACATAATTTGGAGCAAGTGAACGTCTTCATCGACTTATGGCAGCAAGTCGAAAACAATTTTGTGGAGATACACTGAATATTTTCGGATGCGAGGATCAAAGTTTTCAGTGGTCCGGGGCATATTCATATTATTCATCCCCTTCTGCCCAGAAGGAAATAATCTGGACATCTGGAATTGCGCGCATAGGGTGTGTCCCAGAAGTTTTTGATTGTAAAGAGTTGGTCACCTGGTGCACTGAGAGATACATTCGAAGTTAGCGAACCATTCAGCTGTAGGACCATTCCCCTGTCTCTCTGTCACCTCAGTTTTTTTGTAAGATGTTGAGGCTCCCCAAGCCAATGCTCACCTTCAAAGGTGAAGACTGCAGGGAGTTATTAAAAAATAATGACAATGGACTTGATCTCTTACCTGAATTCTTGGAGAATCCAGCGGTCGTCCCCAAGGACATCACAAGATTGTAGGTTGGTGTATTCAAAAATCCCTTCTGAGAAATTGCATGGATTTTTACAAGAATAACAGGACATGAAACCATGTCCAACATATCCTCGATGGTTCTTTACATTCTTTATTTTACGGTCAAGGAACATGCCATCTTTGATTGGGGTAAGTTGATTTCCATTGAAACCTCTTCCCAATTAGCGCAATATAAGAAGGATAAGAAATTTTTTATGTCATCTTATTTGGTCTTTGCGATAATACATTGTTGTTAGTACCTGAGATTATCTATCTACAAGAAGGTAAACTGTGAGTTTGACCCAATAATCTTCTTGTATCAATCATTGTGGAGGCACAAGGCCTCCCAACATTTTTATGAAGTCTTTAATGATTTTGTCTCAGTTTTTAAAGAATTGTTGTTTGGAAAAAACGCTCCTTGGATGTCTGACCAGGAGAGTAAGTTCATGGATAGGAAGGGGACACTAGAACAAATTGAAAATTATAACATTATAAGTATTTTTGGATCCAAAGAAAATCCTTCCTTCCTTCCATGTCACATATCTGACATAATGTTTGTTGCTGAGATAACAAGGTAGTACACCTATTGGTTGCATTTTTTCCATGAAAAGAAAAAAAAAAAAACAATTCATACCTTTGCCTTGGAAATTCAGGGATTTCATATTCAGGAATATGAACAATATTGATGAATTCATGGGCCACTTCCACAACCTCAATTTAAAATATGCTGAAAAAGTAAAAGGGTTCGACCCTAGTGGTATTTTTGTAGGACATCTATTAGCTGTCGGTTTCAACAATTCTTTCATTAACACTATTCTGAATGAAGATGGAGATAACGCCTCAAGCACTCCTGCTCATGACACCGATGACTTGGAAACAATACACAACACCAATGAGTCATACAAGCAGAGAGGAAAAGGTCAAGGTGAGAAAAATTCCCAATCCCTGACTGTCACGCCCAAGAGTACAACATCTCAGAGCATGACTCTAACGACCTACCCAAGTAAGAAATTCATCCACAGTTCTTCAAGCGGAGGAGGAGATAAGAACCCTCCTTTCGATAAAATTGAAAGTTCTCGTAAACTTCCCGTAAGGAAGAAATGAAAAAAAATTGTGCAAGAAGAAGAGGGACCTCTGGGAGAAAGTGGTATCCATGATCTCTCCCTCGAGGATATGGAACTAGAAATTGACATTGAGAAAGTGTTCCCCAACGATGACTATCTAGAGAACACTACTCACCAGAACCCTCAGATGGAAATAATTGGGACCGATACCTTTGAAGAAGAAGATACTTTTTCATTTCAGAGCGTTGTTTTTTATAGTGAATCCAAAAATTTGATTATTGAAAAAAGAGATGTAAAGAACAAGAAAGGTAAATATCGTTTAGAGATTAATCTACAAAACATGTGGCCTCCCCAAATCTCCCAGATACACCAAGCAACTAGAGATGTTGTAGACAACTTTATTGACGACCTTGAAGCGAAGAATGTCAGGTTAAAAGAACAAATCAAAGAATTGGAGGGAGCTCTAATGCCTCTTCCAATGCTTGCTAGTCCTTTAGCAATGATCAGACCTACCACATTGTGACAAAGTTAAAAGGATCGACAAGTCTTCTCACATCATCTTGAAGCTATGTGGAAAATAATATAAGGAAAATAATGGAATTAATAACAGAGGCCTGGGAGATTTCAAAGAGTATGGGCTCTTTTGGAACAAGAGCACATGCTTTTCATGAATATCTGCAAGTAGATTTGAAAAACGAGCAAGGTTTCTATCTCGATGCAGTTGTACACTTTGGTGTTAAAGTTACTAATATGACGGAATTGAGAAGAAGAGAGGATGATCTCCCCGAACCGAACCGAATAAAACAATTGAACGCATGCTGGAAGGAAAAGGTAAGAAACCTGAATGGTATAGTTCAAGCATGTATCCAAGCCATAACTAGAAGAGAGGAACTATTCAAGAAGCTAACTGAGATAGATCTATATGGCAACACCAATGAAGTCCAAGACCCCAAATTGATACTCAACTTGTTATTTTTAACCAAGCAATCATTTGATGAACAAATTGAGATCTTTAGAGGGTTGTCATTTGAAAAATTCTATGGAATTCTTGAATATGGTGAAGGTGACGTGGAAAACTGACTAGTTGATTATTCGATTAAAAACCAAAATATTGAAGAAGCATTGCGCAACATTTCTATTGATCTAAGGGACTTGGAAGGTGAACTCTTCAATATACAAATTCGGCATGAAATCAACGTGGCACCAATGAGGAGCTACATCGAGGAGTGGTTCAAAAAAGATGTCGACAAGTTTACCAATGAAGGGCAAAGGACGGTTGAGATGGTTCCCATAACCACTGAGGAAATCCATAAAAGGACATCAATGAGCAAGTGACAAATGATGAGATACCATAATAGTAAGTTCATACTGATCACATATTTCTGTCTTTATCAAGTTCTTCATCTAGTTACTCCACCTCTTTAAATATAAAGGTTTTACCGAACACTGATATTTTCCCTTTTCTTCTTACCAGGTCTTGTTGTCTTTTGCTGCTCACTTTCTTCTTTCTACGAACTTCATTCTTATACATATTTTCTGTATGGTCCGTGGGAGCCCCAATCCCAGTCATTATGACAAACATTTTAATTTCAGAGAATATGCATTGAACTATATATTTTTTAGAAATTCCAAGAGAACTATTTTGGAAACAATCTTGATTGTACTTTGTAACGGAGTTTTTTCTGAATATAAAGTATTTGAAGTTGGTCTATCATTATCTTCATTTGAGCTACCCATGTATCACTCTGTCAAAGTTCTCTTAAGCATGCAGATAATTTTATTTTAATTTTTATGTGATGAAAAATCTTTAGCCCTATAATGATGGATGTGAGGAATTATGTTATTTGCTTTAAATGTATGAATGTGTGTGTGCTTCCCGGTCCATTCTCGGGAAATCTCTCTTTTAAAAGAAAAAGAAAAATATTTTATGTTATATGTGTTTCATTTCTTGACAGACTTCTTTAAAAGTCCCACATTTTATAAATCTCAGACAGAGGAGTACCATCTCTATAAAAATGCAGGCGGATTAACATCCTCGTGAGGTTGTCATTTCAATCCTGACGGATTCAAACGTCAACATTTTTGGCGACCATATTGGGGACATGAACTGAAAATTTAGAACTTGGCCCAACGTTTTGAAAGAAATATATGACTTTACCCCAGGGTAAGCAACCCCAGTTAGAAATTGAATTGAATAATCAACGAAGCATTTTACACCAATTATATAATCTGGTAATATCAACAACCCAGACTCAAGAGGAATTAAAAGGGTCCTGGCAAATATTAGTCCAAGAAGATGAAAGAGAAATTCTATGAAGACAAAGGAGAGAAGAACGAAGAGATCGAAGAAATCAAAGATTGGCTAGAGCAGCGCAAGAACAAGGTCAAGATTGAACTTGGACGAGTACAAGGGACCCATCACCCGAAGTAAAAGTAAACAAATCTATGTCCCTAGAAGTGAAAGGTTTGATTCTGAAACCTCCTAAAAAATGGCAGCAAGAGACGAACAATCCTAGATCGAATATCATGAGGAGATACAAGGAGGCGAAAGAGATGTTGCACGAAACCAAGGAATCCCAGGGTTTGGAAATAGAAGGAGGGTGAGAGATTCCCCTCTTAATCTCATGGGTGAACAACATGAACTTCCAATTCTCCCTAAGGGCACTTTGAAGGAATTTTCTAGAGATGGGACAATTGACACAAAGAGGCATTTGCATGTATTTCTTGACATTTGTGACTTCCACTGAGTCGAACATGATGACGTCACGGTGAGGTTATTTTTGCAATCTTTATCAGAAAGAATGAATGGTATACAACATTGCCCAGTAGATCCATTCATTCGTTTAATGACCTAGAAGTTATGTTCCTCGATATGTTTTCCCCCCCAATTGCCTACCATACCCTGCTCACAGACTTCACCCAGATTGGGTTAAGGAAGAACGAAAGGATACAAGATTTTAATCTCAGGTTCAATAAGACTTTGAGTAGAATCCTAGAAGACAAAAGACCAAATGACCCAGTCATTCTCGGTTGCTATAAGAATGCAATGCCCCCGAATGTGAAATATGCCATCAGAACCGTTGATATTATGGTAGTTGCCTGAGGTATTTACCTCCATGTGTAACCCTGACAAGAATAGAATATTCTGGGAAGCAAGAAGAAACCCTAAAACATTTAACATAACCCTAGAAGACAAGTCAGCTCAAGGAAATATTTAATATTAAGTATTTAACCTCCAGACTGAGAAGTCGGCCCAGAAAACTCAGGAAAAACAATAAAAATACAAGTAGCCAGACTTCATTTGGTACGTACAACTCAAAATTACAACAGTGAAGAAGTGCACATTGCATAAACTGGGCAAGTGCGCAAGTCTGGGGAGTAGTTGCAGCTGCAACTACTGCAATCTATATTCTCGGTTTAGGCTCGAGCTTTCTATTGGTTATGGTTGGACTTTCTGATTAGTCTTGGTTATCTTTGCTTGGTTCATTAGCCTTGGTTGGTTATTGGTTTGCTTCCAGAATCATTCTCTGTCAAGGTTAAGGTGCTTGGGGGTCGCTCGGGGGTGGCTTCAGCCTATGGTTAGGTGACAATATTGCTATATTGTCTATGGTTAAATGAACACATCCATTATTTCTAACAGGTTATGGGCCCACACTATCTTCGGACAATCTAACTGTTGGAAGATAGATTGGGAGGATTTCCTCAGTTACAATTGCAGTTGCAGCCAGCTTTTACTGCAACAATGAAACCCTAACCCTCTTGTTGAGGCACCTTTAGTGAAGAGGTTGACCTAATTTCTAGATAGCCTAGTGCGCCCTAGCCTAGTGCATCTCCTGGTACTCTTCGCAAGCTAAGACATCAAGTTTGAGTTATTGGTAAAAGTCAAGGGTTGACCAAATCAAAGAAATTATTATTTACTCTATGAAGTCAAAAAACAAGTTAGAAGGAGCTTCTAACTTCAGAGCGTGGAAGAAAAGGATTGACCTCATCATTTCCAAGAATAAAGTATTGGATATCGTGAAAGGAAAGATCATGGAACCACAGTTCGAAGAAGGAAAAGAAAAAAAAATCTCAGAACGTTGCAGTTATGGAGAAGTTCAAAGACAATGACATGAATACCATGAGTATCATAGTGGACTCCATAAAAGATCACTTGATACCCTACATCTCCCATCTTGACTCATCTAAGAAGATGTACGATGCCCTAACAAACCTCTTCTCAGTAAGAAACATTGGACAAGTAATGAGTCTGGAAAATGAGCTTCGTGACATGAAAATGAATGATGATGACAGCATAACATCATACCTTATGATCAACTACAAGTTATTGAAGAAATCATTTCAGAGAAGGAACCGGTAAACATAGTACTCAATGGCCTTCCCAAGACATGGGATGTATTTTCCGCAAGCATGAACA
>ML827041.1:62404-79151 GCA_009831015.1 Picea engelmannii
CCTAACTCTCCCGTCCTTAGATTTAGATTCTCCCAAGCCATTAGTCTCTCTCCTCGACTCCATTTACCCTAAGGCACTAGTCTAAGAACAAAACGTTGAGTTTTTTGTGCTAAAACAACTTTTTTCAAACTCTTTAAATTTGAAACCCTAACTAACCCTAGCGTCTACACTAAGCCTAACTAACCTTGATGACGTCTTGCCCCTTTTAAATTTGTGCTTGGACTAAAAGTTGCGGCTGAATCATCCCTTGATAGCCATAGAGGTTTTAGGCATTTTCATTGGTTGTTTTGTCAAAACGTCCACCTCTTTGACTAGCTAACCCTAACCCTAAAACAACAACAATATAGGTGACGTCATAACTGTTAAAACCCTTGTTTGGCCTTAAAACGTTTTGACATTGTCACCATCTATTTGATAGACCTTGAGTTGTTGATTGCATTCATAAGTTTGTTTGACAAAACGTTCTTCTCATTGTCTTCAAATTTGACCTAATACTAGGGCTGACGTCACCCTAAATCAGCAATAATGACGCAACAACAATATTTGTGTATGAGCAGATTTGTTGCATTGTGATATAATAAGGATTTATTTTATACATTGAATGCCGGTATCTCTTGTGTATTTATTGAAGAAGTGACATAAGACATAAGCTTTTATTGCAATCATTGACTTCGTCAATAATTACTTTCATTAATTCTCATATGTATTAAAAATAGTCATTGATATTGTGAAGTACTAACCACTGCAGCACAATTTTAGTTTCATTTGCCTTGTCTCACAAACAGGTGCCATTCAGTGGAAGATATTCTCCTTGACTATCATTTTGGCAGTAATTTGTGAAGGGAAAGCTTACCTTAACCTTTGAAGCCTTAAATCTTGATCCTTCTCCTTCAGAACCCCAGATTACTAGGGACGTCTCCCCTGGGATTAGCCACCCTAAATAGAAAGAGCTCCCCATCGAGGTGACAGTGGGTGGGGAAGCTCTTGTTACGCCAGTTTGAGCCTTGACTCCAAGCTACTTAAACCTTTCCTACAAACTGTGCGATAACAGGAAGGAAACACACGAAGCATCAGTTGTCAAAGAAAGGGAACCCTAAAAGAAGGCCAAGCAGGATAAAACTGACTTCTTCTTCTAAGATAAGGTAACAATATTCTTCACAATTCTTGTACATACCATGTTTATGTAGTTTCTGTACATATCTTGCATATCTATTTCCTAGAAGATAAGATGTTCAAAGATAATCAGTACCTATGGAAGAAAAAGAACATAAGGATTGTTATCATGATGACTACAAGTCAAGCAATACACATGAAAAAGATGAAGTACATTGACAATCCTTAGTAACAATTCATGTGGAAGATATTAACATAAGTAACATCTGCAAGATAAGCCGAAATCAAAATCAAACTTGAAGAAACTTGGAAGAAGTAAAGACCGAAAGAAGTCAGCAATCAAAAGGAAACTGGAAAAAAGAATACTGACATTTTACATAAGTCAATAAGGATGCAGACGAAAGCGTGAACTCTCTTAGATGGAGAGAGCCAATTATATAATTCCAAAAGAAGAGCATGCATTCATACATGAAGCAAGGATTATGAGGGAGCTAATCCTAAATAATATGATCCATTGAGGATTATGAAGTATCTATCCATGTCCCCATTGATGGTAGTAGCCATGAAAAGCAACACGTGTTCAGTTTGACTTTAGAAGAAGTGTTCTTCGAAAAGAAGCCTTAAAGTATCCCTGGTTATCCATCCACATCCATGATCCTATGACGAAAGAAAGAAGTTGGAATCTTTAGGGCATGGAATCTATAGAAAACTCCATGGACCCAAGAGCTAAAGAGAAACATGAGGAATGTTAGAATATGAAGGATTGTGCTCGTTTTACCATTAACAATACCCTTGTCACCCAACCATAGGCCGAAGCCACCCTCCGAGCACCTTGACCTTGACAGAGAGAAGAATCTTGGTAGCAATCCAATAGCCAAGCAGGGCTAATGCACTAAGCAAGAAGTAACAAAGTTGATCAGATAGTCTCACCCAAAACTGGCGTAGCACCTTCCCCGGGACTTGTGCACAAGACTGCTAGACTGCATTGTGCAGGAACTGGCTTTTTGTGATTCTGAGAGTGTTTCAAATGAAAGACTGGCACCCTATATTTATAGTATTCCTGGCAGACTTGCCTGGACCGACTTCTCTCTCTGGGTACTAATTAATTCATATTAATTATCTATCTTCAGCCAACATCTCGTCTAGGGTTTCTTTCATTTCTTTGCTTCCTTTCGGAACATTCTAATCTTGTCAAAGGTCACAATAGAGGTTCATACCTCCCGAATCTACCATAATATGAACACTCCCTCCTAGCTAGGGAGGTATAACTGATAATGGTCTTGAGTACAAACAGACCATTCAACTCGTAGTATCACGAGCATCGTCATTATTATCCAACTGAATAATTTCCATGACAATTGGTACAATATCAATTGATAGAACACAACTATGTTTATCCATGGTAGTATGAAACTACTCAAACCGTGACACATAGTCACAAACAGTGGAATGAATCCACCATAGTAGTATATCTCTACTATCTAGAGACATGCAGTCTCCATAACAATCATTTGATATCAGCCTGCACAGAATATATTGTTAAAATAAACTTAATCATTTGGGCCAATCTTTCACTCACATCTGTGAGATCTGAAAGAATATCTTCCCTGGCTTATTCTTCTAAAGTAAGGAAGAATGATTGTTCTGATTTCTGAGCCTGGACCATTCCTCACCCTGGTCCATTCCTCCAACACTAAACAAAGTGTAACCAGGAGAGAATGAATCTTCCCTAAGGAATGTATGTCCCTGATTGCTGAGCCTGGGCCATTCCTATGACACTAAACAAAGTGTAACCTGGAGAAAATGAATACACCCTAAGGAATGTCTGTCCAGACCATTTCCCCTGTTAACCAGTAGAGGAAAATATTGTCCTGTATCAACCTCCAAAACAGACCATTCCTCATGTTGACCAAAATGAGAAATCGTTGTCCAGTGAGGCAGGCCAATCTTCTTGAGTAACCCTCAAGAAGAGAGACTTCCCTAGACCACTCCCCATGTTAACCACAATGGGAAGTCGTTGTCTATGATACATCAACAATCTGGACCATTTCCCATGTTAACCACAATGGGAAATCGATGTCCGTCAGAAATCTCAATCCACTTCCGAACAGGAAAGAATCTGCCCAAGCTGGACTATTTTTCAATCTCGAAAATAAATGTCTTCAATAATATTTTTAGTGCTCCCTCCCAACCTGGAGAGTCATTTCTTCCCTTTCAGCTAAGGGAGTTATTTCCACAATCCCCATCTTCTCTCGAAAATATGCAAACTTTATTCTGGATAGAGGTTTTGTCAGGATGTCTGATGTCTTCTCATCAGTGGGGATATACTCGAGCTTTACCTCTCCTTCCTGGACTTTATCTCGAATAAAGTAGTATTTGATCTCAATGTGTTTCGACCTTTCATGAAACACGGGATGTTCTGATAATCTTATACAACTCTGATTATCACAATGTATTATGGTTGATTTTAGAATCTGATCAAATAAATCGGAGATTAACTTCCTTAGCCATATTGCTTCTGTGCATGCTTCACATGCTGCGATATACTCTACTTCTATTGTGCTTACTGTGACAGACTTATGTTTCTTGCTACCCCAAGATATCATAGCGGAGCCCAAGCTGAAACACATACCTAAAGTGCTCTTTTTGTTTTCTGCAATTCCTGCCCAATCTGAGTCTGTGAATCCATGAAGTTGTATATCACTGGATGTGGTATATCTCAAGCCATAGTTTATTGTCCCATGAATATATTTGAATACATGCTTTGCAGCTATCCAATTCTCATGTCTTAGATCCACTTGGAACTGGCTTAGTGTATTCACGACAAAGCAAATGTTTGGTCGAGTATTTACCAAATACATCAATGACCCAATTAGTTGTCAATATAGAGATGGATTTACTGGATCCGAATCTGGATCTTTCACTTTTCTTATATCCGTATTCATAGGAGTGTCCATGGACTTACAATCCATCATTCCAAACTTCTGAAGGATCTTTATTGCGTACTTTCCTTGTCCAAGGAATACTTCACCATGCTTCTACCATACTTCTAGTCCCAAGTAATAATGCATGAGACCTAGATCTTTCATATCAAATTTAGAAGCTAGTTCCTTCTTGCACTGGATGATGAGAGACTCTTCACCTGTTATAAATAGATCGTCAACATATAGTAATAAAATTACAGGTACATTGTCCACGACTTTGTATTAAAGGTTTGGATCTACATGACTCTTGGAGAAACCAAGTCTTGTTAAATAACTGTGAGTGTCTCTGGAATGTACCTCAAACCCTTGAGGTTGTTGAATATATACTTCTTTAATTGCTCCATTGAGGAAAGTTGTCTTTACATCCATCTGATGTAAGTTCCATCCCATGGAAATGGCAAGAGATATGATAGCTCTAATGGAAGTATATCTAGCAACCGGAGCAAAGGTTTCTTCATAATATTCTCCCTCCTTCTGGGAGAATCCTCTAGCTATGAATCTTGCCTTGTATTTATCCACGCTTCCGTCTGCTGCGTGTTTGATCTTATATACCCATTTTGAAGTTACCACTGATTTTTCTTTAGGTCTAGGTACGATTTTCCATACATCATTTTTCATAATGGATTAGTGTTCTTCCGTCATAGCTTCTTTCTATTGTCCCTTTTGAACCGCTTCTTCAAATGTGGTAGGTTCTTCATCTAGAAGTTTCATCATATATGTTCCATAACTTAAGAATCTTTTAGGCCTCTTACTCTTTCTAAATGTTCCTTCTGGAACCTTGACTCTTTCTGCATCTTGTAAGGTAGCTTCAAGCCAAGCTGGTCGTTTCTTGGTCTTAGGTACGATATATGAATCAATGTTTTCACATGGTTCCATAGGATGATCAAGTTGTTCCTTTTCGTCATTTTCGTTTTTTGTGCTTTCATCATTAGGTTCTTCAATCTCTTCTTCTATATTTTCTTCTATGGATTTCTTGAAAGCTATCTTTTCATTGAATGTTACGTCTATGTTGACTTCGATCTTGTATTGTTCTGGAATATATATTTTATAAGCTTTGGATGAATCACTGTATCCCACGAATATCCCCTTCTTTCCTAAGGGTTCTAGTTTATTCCTTTTATCCTTGGGAATGTGAGAGTAAACAAGACATCCAAATATTCTTAGGTTTTCCACATTAGGTTTCTTACCTAAGAAGGCTTCTTCTGGTGTCATGTCCTTCAATATACGATGAGGACTTATGTTCTGCACATATATTGTTGTCATTGTTGCTTCTCCCCATAAGAACATGGATAAACCTTGATCATTCAGTAAGGATTTTACGGTTTCTTCAATAGATCTGTGTTTTCTTTCTGCTACACCATTTTGTTGAGGATTATGAGGAACAATTAGCTCCCTCCTAATCCCTGTCGATTTGCAGAATGCAACGAATTCCTTTGAGGTATATTCTCCTCCATTATCTGTTCTTAAGGTCTCGATCTTCTTGTTTGTGAGGTTCTCTATCTCTGCTTTGAATTCTTGAAACTTGTTAAATACTCCGTCTTTTGTCTTCAATAGATATAGCCAAGTCTTTCTTGAATAGTCATCTATGAAGATTACATAGTATAGGGATCCTCCTAGAGATTTAACTGGCATCAGACCACAAACATCTGAGTGTATCAGATCTAGAATCTCCTTAGATATGTTGTTGCTGCTTGGGAATGGTTTCTTGATATTATTCCCAAGAGCACATCGTTTGCAGATTCCTTCATGTGTAGATTTCAATTTTGGTATTCCTTCAACCATTCTTCTGAGAAAAGGTAATGCTTGATAATTAATATGAGTGTACCTTCTATGCCAAAGTTCATTGGGGTTGACTTTGTTGTGTACAAGAGCTTTTTCATTTTGTTCTAGTAGTCTATACATATTTCCTTCACGACTTCCAATAACCCTAGCATTCTCTATGTTGGAGTCTTTATGCCATGATAACACTTTTTCCATCCACAAAATCTATTATGTTTCCTTTGTCTTCTAGGCAAGATATGGATACAAGATTCTTTTCTAAACCAAGTACATATAAAACATTGCTTAGGTGAACGTTGTTACATGTTTTCAACTTGACGGAGGCTTGTCCAAATCCTTCCATTGGATAAGTTCTTTTGTCTCCAAGCTCTACTTTGTATGATGTCTTCTTCTCATTTAGATTTGAGAGTCTGGCTTGATCTCTTGTCATGTGCCTAGAAGCTCCACTCTCGATTATCCACATGTCATCTTCAATCGTTCCGGTGAGTGTTGAGTAGTGTAGAAGAATGATTGTTTCACTCATGTCTTCGATTGACTGGTAGTTGGTCATGCCTTGATCCAAAACTTCAACTCTGACGTTTCTGTCTTCTGAGAGAGCCAAAATGTGTGTTGAACTAGGGCGCATCTGAATATCTTCTTCCTAAGCGAGATGCTCCATCACAAGGTGTCGGATCTGAGATTTAGGTTTTCTGCAACTGCTTCTGCTAGTAACCCTAGCGACAGTGTCTTGGAAGCTGCTCCTGCTAGTAACCTAGCGGTAGTTCCTCAGCGAGCTCAATATCCTAATGGATATGTTTCCTTCCAGTGGTTAAGCTGAATGAAGGAGGTGTGGGCCCATAACCTGTTAGAATATGAAGGATTGTGCTCATTTTACCATTGACAATACCCTTGTCACCCAACCATAGGCCGAAGCCACCCTCCGAGCACCTTGACCTTGATAGAGAGAAAAATCCTGGTAGAAATACAATAGCCAAGTAGGGCTAATTCACCAAGCAAGAAGTAACCAAGCTGATAAGATAGTCTCACCCAAAACTGGCGCAACACCTTCCCCAGGACTTGCGCATAAGACTGCTAGACTGCAGTGCGCAGGAACTGACTTTCTGTGATTCTGAGAGTGTGTCAAATGAAATACTGGTGCTCTGTATTTATAGTATTCTTGGCAGACTTCCCTGGGCTGACTTCTCTCTTTGGGTACTAATTAATTCATATTAATTATCTATCTTCAACCGACATCTCGTCTAGGGTTTCCTTCATTTCTTTGCTTCCTTCCAGAACATCCTAATCTTTTCAAAGGTCACAATAGAGGTTCATATCTCTCGAAGCTACCATAATATCAACAAGGAAGAACATGAAGATTCCAAGAGAGAAAGAAAAACCAGAACAACCAGTCATTATATCGAGAATCATAAGATCACCAGCTTGGTTTGAACCCACTAGAAGAAATCAAACAAAAGAAATGGAAGTTGTGATGAAGAACAATGTATGAAAGAATTATGAATGGAAGCATTGCGAGATTTAGAACTAGAGGTTAACCCAGATGGAGGGAGAAGACTATGATAGCTTGTTCCAGTAACCAGACATGCCTCTACCTGAGCCATTATATCTTCTGCAATATCCATGAGTTGGAGTTTACATCAATGAATGTAGGGATTGTTCTCCTCAACAGAGTAATTGAACAAATAAGCATATGTAGAGCAACCTCAAGGTTTTGAGGCATACCAGAAAGAAGCCCTTGTATGCAGATGGAAGAAGATCCTGTATGGATTCGAACAACTTGGTGTAGAGCCTCTCATGCACAACATAAGCGTGGTGAAAACTTTCTATAATAGAGATATTATATCAGAATGGTTACTTAGAAGTCCAAGATGATAATTTGCTAAGCCATGACAAACTCTCATGATGATAGAAGAAGTGCCACTTAGATATGTTTCAGTTTTATCCTTGCCACGATGTCATGAGCTAGCAGGAAACAAAAGTGTCGAATCAAACCATGATATACTATAATGATAAGAGCTATATGAAGCCTTCAGAGAAAACCAGTGTTCTAGATAGACCGAAGTACATTGAGATCGAACATTACATTCTCCGTCATGAAATCCAGAAAAAGAGAAGTGGTTCTCCAATATATCTCCATAGATGAGCAGATAGAAAATATTTTTCTAAAGCTTCTATCCAGGATGAAAAAGTTTGCGAGAACAAGTTTGAGCTTGTGGAGACGACTTCCTTATTGAAAAATGAAGAGATTACTCCAAGGTTGACAGGGAGCACTAATGTGTTATTGATTTATGGACAATCATTTATCAGTTCGAAAAATGGTCTAGGATGAGAAGTTCCTTTCCAGTTCGGAAAGTGGTTTGAGATTTATGATGGATAGGCATTTTCCAGTTTGGAAAATGGTCCAGATCGAACAGTCATTTTCATAATGAAAATGGTTCGATAGATTGTTGATGTACCATAGACAATGATTCCCCTTATGGCCAATGTGTGGGAATGGTCTAGGACAGTCTTTCTTCTTGGAAACCACTCTCAGTAGTGGTCAAGTAGAATGGTCCACCTCGTCAAGTAGTCATTCTTTTAAAGTTCACAGTTGTGAGCAGTTTCAAAGAATGGTCTGTTTTGGAGGTTGGTGTGGGACAATCATTTCCTTGGGAAATGGTCTAGATAGTCATTCCCTAGGGTAGACTCATGCTCTCCAGGTTGCACTATGTTTAGTGTTGGAGGAATGGCCCAGTTAGGTAAATGGTCCAGGTTCAACAATCAGGGACAAACATTCCCTAGGGTAGACTCATTCTCTCCAGGTTGCACTTTGTTTAGTGTCGGAGGAATGGCCCAGTTAGGTGAATGGTCCAGGCTAAGAAATCAGGACAATTATTCTTCTATGCTTGAGAAGAATAGTCTAGATAGCTCATGGTTGATGTTTTACTTTCTGAGGGTAGATGCTCTTCTAGATATCACACCTGTGAGTGGAAGAATGGCCCAGATGACTCAGTTTATATCATGATATTGTTTTCTGTGCAGGTTGATATCAGATGATATGATTGCTATGGAGACTGCATGTCTCTGGACAATAGATGTATGTTACTGTGGTGGATGTGTTCCACTGGTTGTGACTATGTGTCACCGGTTAGTAGTTGTGTGCTACTAGGTGTGGTTGTGTACCACTGGATAGTAGTTGCGTACTACTATGGATATACACAATTGTGTTCTATTGAATGACATTGTTCTAATTTCCATGTAGACTATCGGTAGTGTTGAAAATGATTATTAGCTAGATGGATAGTCAGTGTGCTTGTGGATAGACATTCTCTAGGTGGAGAATGGTCCAGATAGAACATATTGTTGTTGGACAGGTATTCTCTCTATGGAGAATGGTCCAGGTTGACAGTTTGTTGACATATCATGGACTAGTATTTTTCCTAAAGGCACAGATTGTGGCTTGATTAGAAAAAATGGTTCAGGACCGATATTTTCTAAGGCATATAGGTTGAGACGGATCTATATGGTACATATGACTCGATTAGAAAATAGTCCTAGATTGGCATTCCTATAGGAATGGTCTCTGTAGTCCATGGCGTAGCTTTTAGCATMTGTTGGGATAGTCATTCTTCTAGGACGTATGTCTAGATAAGAAGAATGGTACTTGTATCACTCTGTGGAGTGAGTGACTTATTCAGTATCATGCTTGATTACTCAGATAGAGTATGGMTTCGATAGATGATGCAGTTGATGCTATYAGATGATAGTGATGATGGTGCCCGTGATCTAATCATGAGATAGTCTATACGACTATGATGATGTTATCGGTTGAATGGTATGTTTTTGCTCAAGACCATTGCCTTYAATACCTCCCTGGCTAGGAGGGAGTGTTGATATTATGGTAGTTGCGGGAGRTATTTACCTCCACGTGTAACCCTAACAAGAATAAAATATTCTGGGAAGCAAGAAGAAACCCTAAAGCATTTAACATAACCCTAAAAGACAAGTCGACTCAAGGAAATATTTAWTATTAAGTATTTAACCTCCAGAATGAGAAGTCGGCCYAKACAACTCAGGWAAAAYAGTATAAATACAAGTAGTCAGACTTCATTTGGTACACACAACTCGAAATTACAAYAGTGAAGAAGTGYGCACTGCAGAAACTAGGCAAGTGCACAAGTCTAGGGAGTAGYTGCAGCTGCAACTACTGCAATCTATATTCTYGGTTTAGGCTCGAACKTTCTATTGGTYATGGTTGGGCTTTCTGATCAGTCTTAGTTATCTTTKCTTGGTGCATTAGCCTTGGTTGGATATTGGTTTTCTTCCGGATCATTCTCTGTCAAGGTTAATGTGCTCRGGGGTGGCTTCGRCCTATRGTTGGGTTACAATATTTCTATATTGTCTATGGTTAAACAAGCTTATCCATTATTTCTAACAAGAACATTCCAAATGGATGCCCTGGAGGAAGTAATGACTAAGGCTACTGATATGGAATAAATTATGATTGAAATAGGYRTCGACCCAGACATTATATTGGGAAAAGTACAAAGACAAATGGGGGGATTGAATATCGATAATCAAGGAGCTTCCAGYTCGAGAAGAAATAAAGAGTTTAAACCTTGARCAGCTCATAATCAAATGACAGGAGGAGGATTGTTTAAGGGAACCATACCTRACGTAAAAGTTGACCCTACAACAACACATGAAACAAAGCAAAGAATTGAGATTYCGCAGATGAATAGGACCAATAAACAGATGCARAATGAAATAACCAGGCTGATAAGGGGAGATAATTACATGCCAAACCCAAGAATGCCAATTCCCGAACAAAGGAGGAACCCTCCCCCCGAAAACAGGGTCAGATTTGAGAATACTTAAGACCCACTGAGACCAAGGGTTCCCAGACAACCCACTCCAAATGCGGTTGTTTTGGATGATGTCTGGGATGAGCAATTGACCGAGCAAGAAGGTTATTACTTACCTGATGAATGCTCTGAGATGGTGCATATGGACGGATGTGAAGCGTCCATATACATATATGAAGAGGGCGATGACGATCCTAACTCACAAGAAAACGTCGCCCAAACAAGAGGATTTGTAAATAAACCCAAGAAGAAATGCGACTCCGACAAAGAAAATGAAAAAAAAAAGGCCGTGAAAAAGTGACGAATGAGAAGGTGACCGTTGGAACCACAAGGCAACCTGTAGCGACAAGCTCAACTCAAATTACGTACAATGTCGTGGATGAATTAAGTAAACTGAGGATAACCTTGCCTTTCACAGAAGTGGTGAAGATTCCTCAGCAGAGGCAGAATATCTTGAAATTGTTGGATGATCCATCGGAAAGAATGGAAGTTGTCGTTACCACTCCAAAACAGAACCAAAGCTCTTCGACTGCTAAGTTGAGAGGTAAAATTCCACCCTTCTAGATCTCAATTGAAAACCATGATGTTGCATTGCATAATTGTTTAGTTGATACTGGTGCGACAAATAATATAATGCCACTCGCGATCATGGAAGCATTGGGCATGAGCTGCACTAAATATTATGAAACTGGCGAGAGTATATATGCCATCTATTCGATAAAAGTGTCGGCATACAAAGAAATCAAGGTTTTCTACGCATGGATTACCGCAGCTCCCCATATCATCACGATTTTTAATATTATTGTGGTAGATCTACCTCCAACATATGGGGTTGTGCTGGGAAGAGATTGGAGCTCCATGATCGGTGGATATATAATGAACGACGACATTTGTATGATGCTACCAGGCAAGGAGGGAGCAATGATTAAAGTACCCCGAGAGCCCAGAAAACCTTTCTCCTACAAGAAGAAGCATAATGAATTAATGGAAGACTACATAGACGCTGGGATCAGAAACTATGTTATCTTGGATATGGAGCAGAATGAAAACCTAGAACGAGTTCAAGACTTGGAGGTCCCAGAATGTGTATTTGAAGGTTACTGGAGAATGACATTCGATGGAGCATGCTCTAAATCAAGGAACATAGTTGGGATTGTTCTCGTAAGCCCAGATAAGACGACGCATCCTCATGCTGTAAGATTGGAGTTTCCATGCACGAATAATGAGGTAGAATGTGGAGCTTTAATCCAGGGGATGATCCTCACACAAGGAATGAAAATAGAACATCTCATTGTGACTGGAGATTCAAAGTTGGTCATCAACTAGGTTACCCAAAAATACAAAATAAAGAAGGAAAGACTTAAATTGTATTTCAAAAGAGTTAATGAATTGATGGAATCTTTCAGCTCTTTCAATATTGCTTTCATTCGAACGGATAAGAACCATAAGGATGAGTCTCTAGCTTTGGCAGATTCATTATCAAATCCAGACGATATCCTTAGCAAAGCATCTTTCCGGGTGGAAAGGGCCTTTATGCCATCTGTGCCCGATAATATTGAGTACTTGCAAGTGTTTGACAATGATGAACAATTAGAGAATTTTTTGTTAAACGATGATGATGAAGAAGATGATAAAGAGATTGTCGTCCCCAAAGACTGCATACAAGTTGAATCTTTGTTCACAAAAGACGATCATGTCAATAATCTTTGTGAAGAAGTTTCAGTTCGAAAGGTGCAAGAGACAAGAAAAGTCAATATTGGAACAGACCAGTCCTCGAAATATGTCAATGCACCCTCAAAGAAGTCGATCAATATGTCACCTTATTCAAGGAATATATTGATGTGTTTGCTTGGACTTATGAGGACTTAAAGGATTATGACAAAACGATATTCCAGTACGTCATTCCTTTACTTTGAGGGAAGATGCCAAACCGGTGAAACAAAAAATAAGAATGATGAATCCCAAGTTGAAGCCTCTGGTAAAAATTGAGTTGGAGAAGTTGAAGAAAGCAAGGATAATTTATCCCATCAGACATTCAAACTGGCTTTCAAATCCAATGATTGTCAGGAAGAAGACCGAGGAAATCCAAATGTGCGTCGACTTCAGAGATCTTAATAAGGCGAGCATAAAAGAGATTTTTTCGCTGCCCAACATGGAGTTTCTGTTGCAACAAATCACGAGATCGGCATGCATGTCTATGTTGGACGTTTCTCTGTATATAATCAAGTTTTAGTGGTTGAAGAAGATAGAGCAAAAACAACATTTATCACACCATGGGAGACATATGTGTATGCTAGAATGCCCTTCGGTTTGAAGAATGTCGGGGCTACGTTCCAAAGAGCCATGGATCATGTGTTCAACAGACTGATAGGAAAGTTCATGGCAGGCTACCAAGATGACTTGACAGTGCATTCAAGCAAAATGGTGGATCACATCCATCATTGAAGAAAAGTATTTGAACTATGTAGATCATACGACGTCTCTCTCAACCCAAAAAAATGCTTGTTTGTTGTGACTCAAGGCAAGCTATTGGGCTACATTGTATGCAAGGACGGGATTTACATTGAACTAGAAAGATTTAAAGCAATTAATGAACTCAACCCCTCGACACTAAAGAAGGGAGTCCAGTCATTCTTTGGGAAAATTAATTTTGTTCAAAGATTTGTTCTTGATTACGCAAGCATTGTAAAACCCATCAATTTATTGCTGAAAAAAGAACAGAGGTTCGAGTGGATAACAGATACTCAGGAAGCATTCAACAAGATCAAGGGGACCATCACCACCACCCACGTCCTCATTAGTCCAGATTTTCAAAAGGATTTCATTATCTATTCATTTTCTACAAAGGCAGTTGTCACATCCGTCCTCACTCAGAAAAATAGCAACGAAGAAGAGCTCCCCATAAGTTTTATGAGCAAAACTTTACACGACTATGAGTTGAGGTATTTAGAACTGGAGAAACAGACGTTGGCCCTCGTAAAAGTTGTGGCACACTTTCAGACTTATATACTAAACTCTCGTGTGATTGCCTACATCCCCTTGTCCCCTGTCAAGATGCTCCTAAATCAACAATTGAGGGAAGGAAAATGGGCCAGCTGGTTAGTAAAAATTCAAGAGTATGATATCGAGATCAAACTGTTGAAGGCAATAAAAGGACAAGGATTATGCAAGCTTATGGTGAATGGGGACTCAATTGATGGAATGATTTCAATCTCAGTCGGGGAACCATTAACTGATTCATAATGGTATAGAGATATCATATTTTATTTAAGATCCAGGCAATTCCCTGTTATGATGAGTTCCAAGGAGCGAAGGACATTGAAGATGAAGGCGAACTAATATGTATTAATTGTTGGCATACTTTTCATAAGGAATTTCGATGGTATATTGTTGAGATGTGTTGATTAGAATCAATCTTTGACACTGATCAAATAGTTCCATGAAAGAATGTGTGGTGGACACTTTGCACCCACTGCAACTGCTCACAAAATAATCAAAGCGAGATTCTATTGGATGCCAATCTTCAGGGACTCGTACACCGCAATAAGGAGATGTCTTTCATGCCAGCAGTTCTCAGGAAAAATGAAAAAAGTTGCGATGCCTCTACAGCCAATTGTGGTGGAACAACCATTTTCCCAATGGGGACTTGATGTCGTTGGACCGATTAATCCGAAATCTAGCAAAGGGCACATGTACATTCTCACAGCTACCAATTATTTCACAAAATGGCCAGAAATGGTGGCACTAAAGAAGGCGGATGCTGAAGAATTGATTTGATTCCTTAAGGACAACATTTTGTCAAGATTTGGTGTTCCTGATAAATTCATCACAGAAAATGGTTCGATGTTCATTGGGTCAAAATTCACGGAGTTTTGCAGACAATATGGTATCATTATGGGTCAATCTTCGAATTATTATCCACAAGGAAATGGCCTTGCCGAATCGACGAACAAAACACTTGTGCAAATATTGAAGAAAATTGTTGATGGCAACCATAGAAATTGGCACCTGAAGCTGACAGAAGCATTATGGGCAAGCATGACAACCTGGAAAGATAGTATCAAGATGACTATGTATCTATTGGTCTGTGGGAAAGAGGAAAAAATGACAATTAACCTCAAGCTTAATGCATTGATCTCCGTGGTTAACATTGAAGATACAAAAGACACTTTGCCTACTTAGAAAAAGATCAATTAATTGCTAAAGCTGGAGGAGGAAAGAAGCAAAGCCATGAACTGGATTTCTCAGAGGCAACAGATCGTCAAAAAGTATTTTGATCAAAGCATGACTATGAAGAACTTTCAGAAGGGAGAATTGGTACTGCTTTGGAACAAATCCAAGGAAAATCTATCCATGCACACGAAGTTTGAAGCACTCTGGATCAGAACCTATGTCATCGTAAAGATATTGGGCTTCAACTCATATATGCTCCAAGATATGAAAGGAAAAAAGTTAATGTTGCTTGTCAATGGGCAACATCTGAAAGGTTTCTTCTCCTAACACTTTCCATTCTCATTGTACATAATTTTATTTGTATTTTGTATATTCTTAATCTGACTCCATAGCCCAATGGAAAGAATCACCTGGTCACAAGAGATTCTGGACTCTTGACAACCCACAGGGGGTCATCATGCCACAGTTGGAGCCTGTTGTTGAGGTCATTTCCTACTTCCAAAAATCTCCCTCCCCTTTTATATTTACCCAAATTCATTTCTTCCTTTCTTTGCCCCCTTCTACACTTACCCGTTTTTCTCCCTCTTCTTTTTTCCCTCTTACTATCCCTTTCTAGTTCTAACACTTAGTCACATTTTAGACCGCAGGTTCCCGGGTTGGCGGACTTACATTTTCTCACCTCCATCTACAACTTCACTTCACAATTCTGACACCGAGCAACTAGAGATGCTCTAGACAATTCTATTAACGGCCTTGAAGCAGAGAATGTCAAGTTAAATGAGCGAATCAAAGAATTGGAGGGATATTTAATGCCCCTTCCAATGCTTGCTAGTCCTTTAGCAATGATCGGGCCTACCACACCTGCGGAAAATTTAAAATGATCGCCAAGTCTTCTCACATCAGCCCGAGGCTATGTGGAAAAGAATATAAAGAAAAGAATGGAATTAATAACAGACGCCCGTGAGATGTTAAAGAGTATGGTCTCTTTTGGAACAAAAGCACATGTTTTTCATGAATATTTGCAAGCAGATTTGAAAAAAGAGCAAGGTTTCTACCTCGATGCAGTTGTACCATTTGGTGTTAAAGTTACTAATATGATGGAAATGAGAAGAAGAGAGGAGGATCTCCCTTCCCCGAATCGAATAAATCAACTGAACACATGCTGGAAGGAAAAGGTAAAAAACTTGAATGGTATAGTTCAAGCATGTAGCCAGGCCATAACTAGAAGCGATGAACTATTCAAGAAGCTAACTAAGATAGATCTAGCTGACATCACCAATGAAGTCCAAGACCCGAAATTGATACTCAACTCATTATTTTTAACCAAGCAAGCATTTGATGAACAAGTTGAGATATTTAAAGGGTTGTCATTTGAAAAATTATATGGCATTTTTTAATATGGTGAAGATCACGTGGAAAACTGGCTAGTTGATTATTCGATTAAAAACCAAAATATTGAAGAAGCATTGTGCAACATTTCTATTGATCCAAGGGAATTGGAAGGTGAACTCTTCAATATAAAAATTTGGCATGAAATCAACGTGGCGCTAGTGAGAAGCTACATCGAGGAGTGGTTCAAAAAGGTTGTCGACAAGCTTACCAATGAAGGGCAAAGGACAGTTGAGACGATTCCCATAATTGCCGAGGAAATCCATAAAAGGACATCAGTGAGCTAGTGACAAACGTTGAGATTCCATCATAGTAAGTTCATATTGATCACATATTTTTGTCTTTATCAAGTTCTTCATCCAATTACTCCACCTCTTTAAATAGAAAGGTTTAACCGAAGACTGATTTTTTCCCTTTTCTTCTTACCAGGTCTTGTTGTCTTTTGCCGCCCACTTTCTTCTTTCTACA